>CAJPEV010005257.1:0-16059 GCA_905338385.1 Darwinula stevensoni
TAAAAATGATATATAATGGACAAAAACTTTACATTCATTTTACGTAAAATTAACATAAACATGCTGTTTGGGAGGGCAGCTGCAGGAACTAAGACATTGCAAGAGGAAAGAAATCGGCGAAAAATAGAAAAGGAAAATGGCCGCTTTGGTGAAGCCGGTAATAAAGCAAGAAGGTGGGAAAATAATAAATAAAATAATTTTTTAAATTATTTTCCGCACTTCACTTCTCATCGAAGCTCACATTTCTTCTCAGTCGTGCTGAGAAGAGTTCGTCGTTTGAGAAGAAAAAGTCAGAGAAGGGATTCCCAGGCCGTAACGAATGCGATAATTAGCCCAAAACACAGATAATCTCCACGTTCCGCCCAACAGCGTCGGGTCGACATCGACCAAGAGCTGAACCGGCGAGATTGGATTGAAAGAAAATGAGTTGTGTCATTCAAGTACTAAATTCCAGTTCGGCTTTTTTAAAGAAAGTTCCTCGGACTGAACCTTCTTTGGTAAAATTTCACTCATTGGAGTAATTTCAAGGTCAAATCGAAATTCGAACACGTTCAGGCTCGGGAAATTGCGCAAGTGAAATAATTGGCTCAATTATTTCGCATGATCCCATTTTCAAGGTCGAACAACGTTTGAATTTGACGTTGAGGCAATATTGAATCCCATTTTGTTGCAAAATTTTTTTTCCCCTTTTTTTTGCACACAGTTTCGGAATAATTGCAACTTTGAAAAGGGAGGCATCGCTCGACGTTGACTCGCGTTTCTTGCGCCGAACGATTTCCCTTTAAAGAATATTGCTTCTCGGGATATCGCGGCGATTCGCGAGCATTTTGCGCATGTTCGTGTCTGACTTTTGCGCGTCTTCGTTCTGTCCCTCTGGGCATTTATGGGCGTATGAGCATGTTTTCCACCCAAATGGTAATTTTTTTCTTCCTGGGAGAGGTCATGCTTCGTCATGCCACGAAACCTTCTCTTTCAAGGCCTTGGGTCGACATACACGAAATGTTGAAATCAGGAGGCAGAAGCCAATGACAATTGGTTTCTTCTTCAGCGAAGAAGAAACCAATTAAATGCTGGCTGCTCGTAACGTAACACTCACGGATTGGCAAAGTCGCTTGGAAAGCGACTAGTTGCAAAATCGTTTTTCACGTTTGCGTCCGTCACGGTCTCAATTTCGCTTCGAAATGGAGTTTTCCACATCGTCTCGACGGGAAATGAGTTCTGTTGATCGACGCGAGAGGGTGCCAAACCGCCGATTCAGCGGTTCTGACTCTGATACCCGAAAAACATGGTTCCCTGCATTTTTCGTACAGTACTCGATCTGCCCACACGTACAACTCGAGAGAAGACATTGGAATTCCTCTCGCGGCGCTTTGAAGGAGCCAATCCGGCTGACTCCAATGCGCTTCAAGCCAGATTCCCCGACGACTCGGACCTTTGCGAATCTCTTTCGAGCCACGTTTAACCCGCCTGCGAGGGTTTGCATGCACACTTCCCGATTCTTTCCTCCTGCATTTTCGACGGAACGGGAAACCGACGACAAGCACAAGGAATTTTCTTGCCAGACGAATTGCGATGTTCGAATCCTATTCTCGAGTGCCGATCCGGTTGAGCCCAGAATGACTTTTCCGCGGAACAACTGCAACTCTTTAGAGCGCTTTCAGCTCTGATCAATTTTAACGCGAGCATCTCATCGACTCAAAAAAAAGGGGAAGGTAAAGGCTTTAACTTTGAGAATTTGCCCCTTTCACCCACCGTTGTGGCAATAATGAAGCTTTAAAAATCATTATAATAACTTATAATGATTTTTATCATTATAAATGATTATGATTTTTATCATAAATGACTATGATTTTCATCAGTATAAATGATTATTGATTTTCATCATTATAAATGATTATTGATTTTCATCATTATAAATGATTATAATGATTCGCTCAACCTTGACCAGGCGATGTTGGCCGAATGGGTCAACTTACCATATAATAGGATATTGCCTCATAAGATAACGTTGAGACTGACATTGCGTGCATGTTGTGCATGCTCATATCTATCTTATTTCGTGTTAGTTCAGTCCTTCTGGGCACTTACGGACGTATTTAAAAAAACATTCCGCCGAATTTTTTTTTTTCCGGAGTAAAATCACTCCATTATTATGACAAAATTATCGACAGAGAAACTGCTGGATAATGCCTTCGCACCGGTGATCGCAGGAGAAAGCGAATTGTTCTTGAGACTCATACAGCTGCCGATTCCTCTAAACTACCGAGTCCAGACGCTGAACGTTCCCGCTAAAAAATAAGCACATGAGACAGATTCCGAATAGGATCAGCGGTATAGACGACATCGGGCATGGGGTGGGTATGGGACGGTTACCAAGAGGATAAAACTGTGATAATGTTGCAACCGGGAATATTTTCCCAAGCAATCGTCATCCTGCTAATAAAATCTCTAATCGTATAATCACCCAGCGTGTCTAATCATGAGCTTTCGACCATTTCATCCATATTTGCAAGTGATTTCGGCACCAGGGCTTATATATACTAGTCAGATGAAGTATTCTCTCCGTAATACATGTCATAGAATGCTTGAAGTACATTTAAAAATGAGTCTTGTGATTAATCAGGCGATTCTCACTTTGCCAGAAATCCATGCGCAGCAAGGGACGACAAGGAAAATTTGGACAACGAGAACGAAAAAGTTGAGCTTCTGGAGAAGGAATTGAAACCACGGACGCACCGGAGGAAAAACTGCCTCACGTACCTGGATCGTGCCGTCGTGGTCGTCCTCTATGCCTTCCTCTTTGCGGTTTACACCAGTGAGTGCAGCAGCGAAGCAAGACTCATCCATCTCATGCAAGAATCAATTGGATTTCCGTCTTTCCTGGGCAATGGACCCGCGTTTGAAGAATTCGATGAAGAAACATTCAGCAAAAACATTAATGAGGAAAAGTGCACGATTCAGAGAGGGAATCATCTTGGTCAATTTTTCCTTGCAATATATCCATAGCAACAGTTATTATACCAAGTCTTAAATTTAAGTTTTAGATGATCTTCTGCATTTTGTTCCTAAAACGTTGCCAATCTAAGGTTAACAAAAATGACAATATATAGCAAAACATTCTCTCTTTTCCAGTAATCGCTATTGAAGTACGATTAATAAGTAAGGATATATATCGCATTGGGTACACAAACTAGCGTTAGTGTAACAGGGATTCGTTTAGAATGTGAAGGGTGAGGAATGAATACACTCAGAGAAAACTTTTTGGAAATTCAAACTTCAGTTTCGGGTAGTAGAGTCTCCCATATTTTCCTGACGAAGTAGGATGCTCTTTCAGAATGGCGTGACTTTATTTATATTCCCACAGAACTGCGCCGGTTGGAGGTGAACTACATCAGCGAAGAATTGACGGAGGAGGCGAAGGGCTGGCTCCAGAGACTTCCAACTATCCCTCGCTTGAATGAAACTTCTACGATTTATATTTACGGCCTTGGACGAAGCGGTACCTCATTCACAGCTAATATCATATCATCCCATCCATCTGCGATATACTTCTTCGAACCCTTCGTACGAACACTTCCTATTTTTGGTGTGAAGTGGTTCCCTCCAGAAAACAGAGTTTACAAGAGCATTTTGACTTGTAAGTTCCATGGAATCATCCCTTACCTCCCAGCTTATCGCTGGGAGAACTCTTTGATACTCGCCGCCTGGCCCTATGTGGAGTTCATATTTGGTATGAAGCTCGATGCAATGAATCCTTTCGTGTTTTCGCGGATGGTGAGAAATGAAGCCTTCATGGAGGAGCACTGTTCCAAGTATTCCATTCGTGTGATCAAGGAAACCGACAAGCTAACCTTGCCGGAGCTCGGCATTCTCATGAAAGAGGTGCCGAAGTTGAACGTCATCCACATTTGGAGAGACCCATTATCGGTGTGGAAATCAAGGTCGGATGAACTCTGGTGTCAAGGACAGTGCAAAAACCTCACCAATGTATGTTCCTTGACGATGGTACAACTGCGCAACAGTTCAGACCTCTCCAAAGCCTTTCCTGACCGTTACATCGACATGCATTTTGAAGACCTACTAGCGAAGCCCATGGAGACAATTTCTGGCTTGTATTCTCGCCTTGGAATCCCCTGGCATCAAGCCGTTGAAGACTTCATGGGAAAACATTTGCGAAAAGGCAAGGAAATTCCCATGTTGACGAATAACGTTCCTCCCATTTGTAAAACCGCCCGGGAAGAACTCAACTGGCATCGTTATAAAACCAGCACGATGTGAAACAGGTTAAGTTCACTAAACGTATTATTCCCTCCGATTTGTGATTACTTCGAGCTGAAACGAAACAAATGTCGAAACACGAAGGTTGAAGCTATTGTGTAAACTTTAAGTCTTTTACATTCCTTCGGTATTCAGGTATGTCGAATCAGAACTCTTTCGTGAATACCGTCTATTATGCATCATTTCATGTAAATATGATTGTCATAAATTGTCCTGAAGACAAAAACTTCCTCATTCAGTCGCTTGAATCCTGGTGTGTCTATATATTCGGCAAAATTGTGAAAATTCTATTACTATTATGATGTCATAGTGCTATGATTGACCAGGTTAAAAAAAATTACATCTGATGGGTATTGTCAAGACTTTTCAAGTTTAGTTTCTGCGTGTGACGATGTTGACTTGAATCCGAGAAAGGTTTTGGCTTTGAAAGAGACCTTTGAAAGCGTTTTATTTTGTTTCCCTATTATCCATCATGCGCTTCTTTTGATTAAGGTGACTTATGTCATACACGTGGTAATTTTTATTGGGACAATTGAACTGCCACCATTATCGTAGCAACAGAACATGGAGTAAACGAACGGAAGAGCTGGAAGTCCTTTATAATTTATTAATTATATGTTAAATTCTTCTGTTAACTTTCTTTGGGATTTCCGGGAAGAGAAATGTGGAGAATGATTTTTCGCTTCTGATTGACCATGGGTGAATTGAAACTTGGAAAGGAAAACATTACTCAGCCCAATAGGATCAAAGGCAAGGCAAGAAAATTAGCAATGCATTTAAAACAACAGTTTTCCATCATATGATTTTTCGCTTCTGATTGACCATGGGTGAATTGAAACTTGGAAAGGAAAACATTACTCAGCCCAATAGGATCAAAGGCACGGCAAGAAAATTAGCAATGCATTTAAAACAACAGTTTTCCATCATGAAATCAACGTGATCGAATTCTTTGGATTATAGGTATGGATCATTTTGGCTTACGTAGAACATAACATAGAACAGATAACATAAGACCTCGACCTCATCTTTTTCATAGATGATTGTTTTCGGAAAATAAAGTTTCGGAAATAGAAAGATCTTAATTTTGCCAGTTTTATCTTATGAAAAGAATCTAGAGAACTAACCAAAGTGAGAATTCCCCCTGAGGATATCCTAGGAAGTAAAAACATATCTAAAATCTTCGACTTGTTACATATTAATACGCCATGTTTTGGTTCTTCTCTCTCCAGGGTCTGATTCGTCATAGCAACCTAAAAGCCCAGACTTGACAGCATGCGATAATTCACTTTGAGGCATTTTGAAGGAAATTTCCCAAATGCAGCTAACAGATATCCAGGACCTGAAAAAAAAGCCATCAGGGACTGCTTTTATGACATGCAGCCTTCAATGTGGAAAAAAATGTCTGAGAAAACATGGGGACAGATCAAACAATGTGCTGAGAACAGAGGGCAACGCGGAGATGTGCTTGCGATTTCAGTGGAAAGGGGCTTCGTGACCACTTGGTGCGTTTGTGTGATTGTGATACTTCTGCAGGCCAAACGCTTCGAGATGTGAAGTTGGGGTTTCAACAGAACTCTTCCCTACCTTTAGGAGATGCGCCTTTGCGAAATGAAATTTGCAAATAGGCCTCGCGAAAGGAAATGCAAGCAACTTTCAGGGGAAATCGGAAATTCGATCTCGTCTCGCCATCTTTCGGATGGACTAGGAGACGAGAGACGCCGTACTATTCCATAGGGAACGCGGGTATCCCTCATTGCATTGCTCCCGGCCTGCTGCCGTGGACCCGGGGATATCAGGCGTTCATGATGAAATACAAGACGCGTCGTCAGTTAGTCGCTGTAGTTCACCTCTTGAGATGCAGAATGTTAACATTGCTGACTGATGGACTCTTTCATCGTTACTTACATCACTCTCATTTCTTTAAACGGGCTGAAGAACGACGCAAGCAAGCCGACGAAGCCCACGATTCTGTGGTCGCGTCCTGTGAGTGGCGCGCCGTCTTCGTAACCCAGCCATTCGTTGCAAAGGCCGAAATGCTGAAGGCTTTTTTCACACAGACCGGAAAGTGATTTGAAGTAGATAGGAACTATGGTACCTCATGGGTTTAGATATCTTCCTTCTAATGAAGAATCATATGTTGCAGTCAAATAATAATAATATGAAATGCACAAATTAGGCTATGCAGCAAAAAAAAAAAATTAGATCTCAATGAACAGCTCCCGAAGGAACGGATTTAACCAAATTTTAAACAAATGGTTTAACCAAATGACACCTCATAATACAGGGCGGTGGCTCTTAGAAGATCAATTTTTTTTGTCCAAAATATATAGATGGATAGATTATGGAGATGGTCAATCCAAGCCACCTGGTTCCTTTATTTCTTGTTCTTCGTTTGAATAAAGATGAGATAAAGACAGATGCAGCCTGTGAATAAAGGCTGCATCTGTCAAGGTAAGAGCTCTGGTCGGCCGTCAACAAGTGAACAGCAAGTGGATCAAATCAGAAAAGCGTTCGTTCGAAGTCCATGCAAGTCAGCCCGAAGAGCCAGCACTGAACTCGGAACTTTGGTACACGAAGACGTCATACCAACGTCTGATTGACTTCTTGTCAGGTGGACCAACACCAAATATTGAGATTTCGATGATTACATTTTATTATACAAAGGACAGGGTTGTCAAAATATATGCCACGAGGGGACGTAATTGAAACGTTGATTTAAGTCATAACTCCTATGATGCTTTATGCACCTTTTGTCCCCATTTGTTGTAGCGAAAAAAACATTCAAGTACTCTTCCCCATAATCTGCTCAGTTGGGACATTTTTCAGAAGTTGGATTTCATATATTGTCAGCAGATAATACTGTGCTTAGTTTCAACATTCTATCCCTTTATGCTTCTTTGAACTAAAAAGGATTCTATTCTTGCGAAACAAGTGGTCTAAAGGGATCTACTGTATGGTATTTCTTTTATTTCACAGAAATCTTTTACCAGAGAACTATAGGCCCACCTAGTTGTAGCTCAATATCAACACGATTCACCAAGACAAGAAAATTATTTCATAAGAAGTCATTGCCATTCAACTTTCACAAATTTTATCCCGGGAGATTTCATTCTACATTTCCTCCAAAAAAGTCCCTTTGAAACTTTTTTTTTTAATTATACAGAACCATTCAAGACACTGGCCTGGTAGTCGTTTTCGTTGAGGGAAAATTTACTAGGTTATATATTCCCTCGCATTAAAAAAAGACTTTGAGAGTGGTAAGACCTCGATCTCATCTTTTTCACAGATGATTGTTTTCGGAAAATAAAGTTTAGGAAATAGAAAGAACTTAATTTTGCTAGTTTTTATCTTATGAAAAGTATCTAGCGAACTAACCGAAGTGAGAATTCTCCCTGAGGATATCCTAGGATGTAAAAATATATCTAAAATCTTCGATTCGTTAGATATTAATACCCCATGCTTTAGCTCTTCTCTGTCGAGGGTCTGATATGTCATGGCCACCTCAAAACCCAGATTTGACATCATGCGATAATTCAGTTTCAGGCATTGTGAAGATTTCCCAAATGCGACTAAAAGAAGTCGAGGACCGGAAAAAAAAGCCATCAGGAACTGCTTTTATGAAATGCAGCCTTCAACGTGGAAAAAATGTCTGAGAGAACATGGACACGGATCAAACAATGTGCTGAGAACAGAGGGCAACGTAGAGATGTCCTGCTTTTTCACTGCAAAGGGGCTTCGTGCCCACCTGGTACGTTTCTGTGATTGTGATACTTCTGCAGGCCAAACGCAGCGAGTTATGAAGTTTGGGTTTCAACAGAACTCTTCCCTACCATTCGGAGATGTGACTTTGCGAAATGAAGTTTGCGAATAGGCCTCGCGAAAGGGAAGGCAAGCAACTTTCAGGGAAAAACGGAGTTTCGATCTCGTCTCGCCATCTTTCGGATGGACTAGGAGACGAGAGACGCCGTACTATTCCATAGGGAACGCGGGTATCCCTCATCGCATTGCTCCCGGCCTGCTGCCGTGGACCCGGGGATCACAAGAAATCGCTAAAAAAAAATCATGACAGTCTCACTCTAGTCAGCCCGAAGAGCCAGCACTGAACTCGGAACTTTGGTACACGAAGACGTCAAACCAACGTTTGATTGACTTCTTGTCAGGTGGACCAACACAAAATATTGTTCGGAAGTGAAGCTGAACTGCAGTCATAGATTTTGATTCATGAAGCCACAAACAACACTGATATTTTGCTGCTGAGACGCCATTTTACAGTAGGGGTGATCACAGCACTGCAGCTTATAGGAAATGTCAGACGATATGTCAACCGGAAACTGGAAGTGTTTCTCTGAATGCACGATGTTGTTTCATCCTTGAACCTGGTCCAGTTAATTAAATAAGGAAAATTGTAATCGTCCCATTCATTTTTGTGCACCCATGATATTAGAGATGAAAGAGTGTCTTGGTAGTTAACTGACTGTTCTCCTTTTGTCTAAAATCCATGGATAGCAATGGGGGAAGAAGAAAGTCTCAACAACAATAACGAAGTTGTGCATTTGGAGGAAGAATTGAAACCACAAACGCAACAGAAGGGAAAATGTATCCCATACATGCATTGTCTCGCCGTGGTCGTCCTCTATGCCATCTTCGTTGTCGTTTACACGAGTGAGTGCAAAAGCAAAGCATGATTCATCCACACTATAGAATCGCATTGATTTCCATGTTTACTGTTCAATGGACCAGAGTTTCAAAGATTCAATGGAAAACCATTCAGCAAATACAATATATTAATTGGAAAAGCAAATGCAAGATAGTAATTACAAAAACCATAGGATTTAGTGAGAAAAGCGTCTTAGTCTCTCTTCTTTGCAATAAAATCACAGCAACCCTTAATGTACGAATACCTTTTTTAAAATTCTATTCTTAGAGGAATCTCACAAATTTTTATACTAAAAATTCGATTGAAGAACTGAAAACATGATAATAAGAAATAAATTAGCCTTAAATTGGCAACAACCGCTAAAGAAGAACGATCATTGAAAAAGGAACATTCAAGGTATTTGCTACACATGCTTGTGCTAGTGTAACATGGTGTCAAGTGTGTAGAATGAATATCCTCAGAAAAAACTTTCAGGAATTCACACTTCAAAACAAATTTGGCTTCTTCGGTTTCCAATATTTTCAATTGTTCAAAAAATGTATAATGCCTCAGGGAGGAAAATTTGAAGTTCCTCACCATGTAGAATGCTCTATTAGAGATAAATGATTTTATTAATATTCCCACAGAATTCCACAGGTTGGAGGTGAACCACATCAGCGAAGAATTGACGGAGGAGGCGAAGGACTGGCTCCAGAGACTTCCAACTATCCCTCGTTTGAATGAAACTTCTACGATTTATATTTACGGCCTTGGACGAAGCGGTACCTCATTCACAGCTAATATCATATCATCCCATCCATCTGCGATATACTTCTTCGAACCCTTCGTACGAACACTTCCTAATTGGAGAGACCCATTATCGGTGTGGAAATCAAGGTCGGATGAACTTTGGTGTCAAGGACAGTGCAGAAACCTCACCAATGTATGTTCCTTGACGATGGTACAACTGCGCAACAGTTCAGACCTCTCCGAAGCCTTTCCTGATCGTTACATCGATATGCATTTTGAAGACCTACTATCGAAGCCCATGGAGACAATTTCTGGCTTGTATTCTCGCCTTGGAATTCCCTGGCATCAAGCCGTTGAAGACTTCATGGGAAAACATTTGCGAAAAGGCAAGGAAATTCCCATGTTAACGAATGACGTTCCTCCCATTTGTAAAACCGCCCGGGAAGAACTCAACTGGCATCGTTATAAAACAAGCACGATGTGAAACAGGTTAAGTTCACTAAACGTATTATTCCCTCCGATTTGTGATTACTTCGAGCTAAAACGAAACACATGTCGAAACACGAAAGTTGAAGCTATTGTGTAAACTTTAAGTCTTTTATATTCCTTCGGTATACAGGTATGTCGAATCAGAACTCTTTCGTGAATACCGTCTATTATGCATCATTTCATGTAAATATGATTGTCATAAATTGTCCTGAAGACAAAAACTTCCTCATTTAGTCGCTTGAATCCTGGTGTGTCTATATATTCTCCAAAATTTTGAAATTTCTATTACTATTATGATGTCATAGTGCTATGATTGACCAGGTTAAAAAAAATTACATCTGATGGGTATTGTCAAGACTTTTCAAGTTTAGTTTCTGCGTGTGACGATGTTGACTTGAATCGGAGAAAGGTTTTGGCTTTGAAAGAGACCTTTGAAAGCGTTTTATTTTGTTTCCCTTTTATCCATCATGCGCTTCTTTTGATTAAGGTGACTTATGTCATACACTTGGTAATTTTTATTGGGACAATTGAACTGCCACCATTATCGTAGCAACAGAACATGGAGTAAACGAACGGAAGAGCTGGAAGTCCTTTATAGTTTATTAATTATATGTTCAATTCTTCTGTTAACTTTCTTTGGGATTTCCGGAAGAGATATGTGGAGAGTGATTTTTCGCTTCTGATTGACCATGGGTGAATTGAAACTTGGAAAGGAAAACATTACTCAGCCCAATAGGATCAAAGGCACGGCAAGAAAATTAGCAATGCATTTAAAACAACAGTTTTCCATCATGAAATCAACGTGATCGAATTCTTTGGATTATAGGTATGGATCATTTTGGCTTACATAGAACATAACATAGAACAGATAACATAAGACCTCGACCTCATCTTTTTCATAGATGATTGTTTTCGGAAAATAAAGTTTCGGAAATAGAAAGATCTTAATTTTGCCAGTTTTATCTTATGAAAAGAATCTAGAGAACTAACCAAAGTGAGAATTCCCCCTGAGGATATCCTAGGAAGTAAAAACATATCTAAAATCTTCGACTTGTTACATATTAATACGCCATGTTTTGGTTCTTCTCTCTCCAGGGTCTGATTTGTCATAGCAACCTAAAAGCCCAGACTTGACAGCATGCGATAATTCACTTTGAGGCATTGTGAAAGAAATTTCCCAAATGCAGCTAAGAGATGTCCAGGACCTGAAAAAAAAGCCATCGCAGACTGCTTTTATGACATGCAGCCTTCAATGTGGAAAAAAATGTCTGAGAGAACATGGACACAGATCTAACAATGTGCTGAAAACAGAGGGCAACGTGGAGATGTGCGGCTATTTCACTGGAAAGGGGCTTCGTGACCGCTTGGTACGTTTCTGTGATTGTGATACTTCTGCAGGCCAAACGCTTCGAGATGTGAAGTTGGGGTTTCAACAGAATACCTTTAGGAGATGCGCCTTTGCGAAATGAAATTTGCAAATAGGCCTCGCGAAAGGAAAGGCAAGCAACTTTCAGGGGAAATCGGAAATTTGATCTCGTCTCGCCATCTTTCGGATGGACTAGGAGACGAGAGACGCCGTACTATTCCATAGGGAACGCGGGTATCCCTCATCGCATTGCTCCTGGCCTGCTGCCGTGGACCCTGGGATAACAGGCGTTCATGGTGAACCCTTGCATTCCCGCCCGGAATTCTTTGGCATCAGTCAACGGAGGATTTTGCGAAGAAATATCTGTGGAAAAGAAAGGAAGGAAGTCTGTCGCCAGGCGATTATCTAAAATCATGGAATTTCCGTTCGTCGTGGATTTTTTCCCGAACAAATCCCGAATCGCTCCTCGACGAGACTTCAACCGACATTGAATCCCAATGCATTCCAATGGCAGCAATTGACTCGGCGCTTCAATGAATTGAATTGAATTGAATTGAATCGCACACATTTGCCAGGACTATGTGCTTCAATATGAAGTCGTTGTGTTCTCAGTGTTCGTTCATCAATGATAATTTTTCTCGATATTCGATCAAATCACATAAACACCAAAGAACCATTTGAATATTGGATCAGCGAAAGTTCAGATTCAATGAGAATTCGGTGCTACGCTAAGTGCATGGAATCTATTTTTTTCTTAAATAGAAAAGCGATATTTTCCATGGAGAGTCCCAAGATTGCTGATTGATCGGTAATTGTTAAGAAAAGTCCAGGATCTTATCTTCATTTGGCTCTATTTGGCTGCCATTGACAAAATGGTCTGCGACTAAATCCTTTTTTGAATTTTGAATTTCCCCATTCGTTTCTTCTCCCGTGATTACATGAATAACATCCTGAATAAATTATATTTTTCCTTCGTCTCTGTGCGCCTTTGCAGCTTGAGAAAGGTCCAAATGGAAAATTAATATTCATTGCTGATTAGACGAAATTAACTTTGCTGAACGAGCAACGATCACTTTCCCTGATTTTCCCCTGAGCCTCAGAAACACTTTTCCTTGAAGCATTTGCAACTTCCAATGTCATTCGTAACAAAGTAGCATCGGTATTAATGTTTCTCATTTGTGTTTTCCCAATTCTATTTTTCTTTCTTGAAGGTTTAAAAAATGTCATTATTGCTAGCATGGGCATATGATGCATATTATGCATATGATGCAGATGATATATGTGATGCATCTGATGCCTTCAATTGTTTTTGTTTTTCACTTCTTGCATGGGGTACGCGGCGACGAAAGTTTTCTGCATGACGATTTTGCAACTGTTCAACATCTTTGAAAATCATTTCATTCTATTATAATCAGAACCGCTAAAAAAAATAATTTTTTGAATGACAATAAAAAACATTTTATAACTTTTTAATCTACTCTGAAATTCTCGGTTCCTGATGGGAGCAATTGCAGACCTATTTCTTTTCCGTTGAGTAAAATGAATGAACCATAATATTTCCGTTTCTTCAAACGTAATAATTATTAATTAAGAGATAAGTCAATACCGTTCTCAAAAAATTAAGAATTTCGCATCAGAGAATCTGTAGCGCAGTCATCGAAATACGAGGGCCACTCAATAAGTTATCTACCTGAATATGAAAGGGATGAGCAACAGGCCTGTGCCTGCTGTGACATGTCTCGACAGGTCTCGTGAGTGCCCCACCGCTATACCAGCTCAGTGGCTCATGTCCGTTCAAAGTGGTAGCGCATTAGATTTCTTTTCCTGAGTCTGTGTCATGGATTTGACGAAAGTCGAACATCGTTCAGCGATCAAATTCCTCACTAAAGAAGGGAAAGCACCTAAGGAGATTCATAAACGTATGTCTAACGTTTATTATGTGTCTTCGCTTTCTTATTACCAAGTTAAATTTTGGAGCAAGCAGTTTAAGTGGGGAAGAGAGTCAATTGAAGATGACCCAAGGTCGGGGCGCCCTGTGGAGGCTTCTGATCAGGAAATGTGTGACAAATCGGAGAGTGCTATACAGTAGGATCGTCGCACCAAAGTCTCTGTTTTAGCTCATGAACTGGGGATTTCAGAGGGCACAGTGATTCACATTATTCATGNGCCAAGGAGCTTATCCGTCGAAAGTCGCTATCCTCGCCTTGAATAGCTGCAGTAATCGTGGGGCGTGAAGTCGAGATTAGTATAGGAAGGTATCGACATTGATGACATGTCGTAACTCCAGATATCCGGGGAATGGGAGGTCCACTCGGCCCCACTCGAGTGAGGAAGTCCCAACTTCATGAACTGTTAAGCAATCGGTGGGCGCTTCCATCATGGATGGAAGCGAGGTCTATGCATATACCATCGCGCATTTCATGTGTCACTCTTTTTTTGGATGTCATAAGGGATGTGATTCTCGATTAATTCCTTTTTTTTTTCTTAGTGGATTCCGGAGTTTCGAGAGTGCCGAGTCGGAATTCACATCCGGAATTTTTCGTTCCGGAATTTTTCGTTCCGGAATTTTTCGTTCCGGAATCGCAACGACGACAACATCATTAACCATGTCGTCATGACAGTTTCACAAATCCCATTCCCATCGGGATCGGTTAGGACCACTCATAAAAAACTCAAAATTATGAATATTGGAATTCTGAATTATTGGAATTGGAATTGGAATTGGAATTATTGGAATTGGAATTGCTGACTTTTGGAGCCAACTGTCTTTCGTGAAATGTAGGTGAACGAAATCTCATCCTGGAAAACAGACGGGATAAGTTTTGCAAGACTTTTTCCCCCTCGTGGTTAACGATAAAAATGTTCACGTACTTATGCTAATGCATGCAACATTATTCATATTATTTGGAAAGCAAATATACTATTCCACTATTCAGGACACAGGAGAACTTAAAATCCTCAAATACAGAAATAACAATTTGATACTAACTCTTCTATTCAATGTAAAGCCTCTGTCAGATGGTCGAAGTCTGAAACAAAAAATGTGAAATTTTGATTTTTCTTCATTTTTCATGAAGAAAAATTTTCATCATTCATCTTTTCTTCATTCATTTTTCTTTTTTTTTTATGGAAATGGTGTTGCAAACGATGACCGAAGTGCAAGCGAAACAACGCATAACTTATGAAAACATTAAATTCAATTTATTTATTTATGTAAAAGTCTCGTTCTTTTGACTTTTACTATCGCATTTTAGAGGAACTTGGCATTTTCATTTTTTTTTTTTTTGTTTTTATTTCGTTATTTTTTAAAAATATTGAATAAAGATGAGCAGCTCGAGACGCACTCCCCCTCGTCCTATCTTATCAGGCTCCCGTGCGTGCCCCTGCATGCGCCGTGATCAGGATGCACCCGCGAGGGAGGCCGCATCTCATTGCACGTACGTGAGGCCTTCCGGATTCACGGATTCGCGGATCCCCATCGGCCTTGCCATGTGAGAGCCTTTTTTTTCTCTCGGTTGCGCGTTGTGTCCGTGGTCCTGTGAGTCGGTGAGGCTTCTTGATTTGGGCGTAACATGTTGGCTAACGCGACGGGGATGTTTGCTCTGTTTATATATTTGTCATTCGTCGCCTTCGTTATGGTTTTTGTCGCTTGTCTTTATTTCCCTTTTATTATTTTATTTTATGCGAATGACTTTTCAATTTCAATCTTATTTTCGCCTATTTTAAAAAATATATTTCTCTTTTTGGGAAATTCAAAGCGATGTGGCTTGCTCTATATTTCGAAGGGAAGTTGCATTCATCGCAAGGGCTAGTCGTTCGATCGCCCGACGTTAAACAAACGCGTCCCATCAGCAGCGAGCACATGAAAAAATGCCGGAAAAAATGCTAGAATGTAATTTTTTTGTAATTTGCATGTAATTTTTGAAAGAATGTAATTTTTTTTGTAAGATGTAAGAATGTATTTTTTTTTATCGTGATGCTATCGTGACATGCTACTTCATAGATCTTTAAGGTCCAGCCCACCAGCGTCAATGCACTCCATGATTACTAAAAAAAAATTATATTTTAACATGTTCATGAATATTATCCAGTTATATTGCTTTCACTCATGTATTGAGTAAATCTTCCAGCTCAAGGCCCGATTTCATTTTTGCGAATTTTCCCCGCACAAATCTGTCACGTTTGCCAGTACATGCCATATTTTTTTTCGGCTAAACACTGAGGAGTTACTACGATTACTTCAATGTATGTTGGAGGAGAGTGTCTTTTATGCTTCCTGATGACCTCGTCCGAGGTAATTTGCTTCCGCTACAAAAAGGAAAATGACATTCAGAACACAGAATATTCAATTCCAACATGCAGCACGAAGTGATGCGATTTCCCATCCGTTTCGTCGAAAAAGGACGAAATGTGATCCATATCCGTTCCGAAGCCGTCATGCGCATATCAGACGAAGAAAATCATGTTAGTGATCAGAGATTATTTATATATATATCTAATATATATAGACGATCGTGACTGACTGACTGACTGACTGACG
>CAJPEV010005258.1:3361-16038 GCA_905338385.1 Darwinula stevensoni
TCTTTAGTTTGTGTCACCTTCTTGAAGATCGATTGCTGAGCTAGCAGTCCCTTGCGCAAATTCTCAGCTTTTTGCTTCCTTTGATCACCCACAAATTGATCAAAAGTTTTGTGATTCGTCTCATAATGACGCTTCATGTTGTACTCTTTCATCACTGCAATGTTTTGCTTGCAAATTAAACACATAGGTTTCTCATCTTGTTCAATGACAAAGTACTCGTGAGTCCACTTATCTTGAAATACGTGATTTTCTTCATCGATATGACGTTTTCTACTTGCTGCTGACATGGCCACAGAAAAGTAGATTCCAGCTTGTAACTCACAAACCCACACTGTCGCTTGGTATGGGGCCACGGCTAGACTGATAATCCCAGTCCTCGTGGGATGAACTCGTTTCGACGACATTGTCCCTTCTTGTTTGTCCTTTGAGAGACGAGTGACATAAAAGCTTGACAGATGAGGCTGGAGCAATAAAGTCCAGGGTTTTGCTCCTATACGCCCTTCATCCCTTCCAGGTGGGATTGTAAATATAGATAGGGATGTCGGATGGTGGCATGAACTGTTATAAATTATTTTCATGCGTATCCCTTACTGCGGTGTGTTTGCGATGTCATGGCGGCCATTGGGAGGATTCTGATGCTATGAATTTGTCAGAAAAATTTGCATGTGAAAATGATAAAATTAAGTTCCCTTGAGTGATGCGTGCAATGCATATTTTCAGCAGAATCTGGCAGCCATGCAGATTCTCTCTCTCACAGATGGCACCTGGTTGGCAAGTCCAGTAAAGCACCTTATGGTTACCCTCAATAAAAGTGTCAGGCAGGAGGATTCCATAAGCGAAAATTTTGGCCGGGAATAACCCGTATTCACCCACAAGTGAATTTAATCCTAGTAAGGCTATACTTCGTTCATTCCGCTGCACGTAAAATCATACATTCCTTAACATCATTAACATTTTATACTTATTTTCTCCAAAACTCTTCGCGGGCCGCACTTTGGGCACCCCTGGTCTATACTGTATATATTAGATGTTAGGCTTTTAGACTTTTTTCTATCCTATTTTTTTCTAGAATAAAAAGTGCACGTAAGTATTGAACCACCCTCATATATACCCTCGTATTTTTTTTCCCGCATGTTCCGAATATATCCCAATTCCTTTCTTTATTTGTGGTACTCAATATTCTTGTTATAGTACTTGAGCCCAGCTAAGTCATCATTCAAGAGTACCAATATTAGTAGTCCAGAGAAAATGCTCCACTTTCTTGTTTTAAGTAGTACACGCGTACTAAAGCCATTCATCCCCTCCCATTCTCTAGATGAGGGAGGCGATGGTTGGGATTCGCAGTTACTAAACGTAGATTCAAAGTTATCAGGCTCTAGAATGATGCACGTTTAATAAAAATAAATAAATATTAGTAGCTAAAGGTATGGTGGGCCCCGCTGTCATGTGGTGGACCGACACATGACTCTCGCCCACCATGGTGAGATCCTCCCAACATGAGGGCTGGCAGAGAGCAAGACCCTCATGAAGCTAAAAATATTAGTAGCTAATAGTATGGTGGGCCCCGCTGTCATGTGGTGGACCGACACATGACTCTCGCCCACCATGGTGAGATCCTCCCAACATGAGGGCTGGCAGAGAGCAAGACCCTCATGAAGCTAATGACTTAGCCCTGAGAGCCATGCATTTTGCATCTCATGATTATGTTGTTGAGAAACAATGACTTCTGCGTGAATGCAATTTCCTTCAGTTCCGGCTAATTTTAGTCTTCCGCTACTTCTCTTCCTTTCAGAAGAAAGGAAGAGAACACTTTTCTCTTAACGATAGACCTACAAATATTTCATCCCTTAAAAGGAAATTCTTGCAAAATTCTTGCCAAACCCCTTCTTTCGCAAAGAGCAACATTTTCATGAGCGGACGGAGGAACTCTGGCCCGAGATTGGTGCGTTGAACGCGTACCAGCCACTCCGCCGCGTTTCCTCGCGCAAAAATAAAATGACTCGCCTTCTTGTTTTGGCTCCTGTGCTAACAGGGCTGGGGGAAAGTTAATAAGATTTATAGGACTTCCAAAGGATACATAGAAGTCATTGCAAAAAAATCTAGTTGCGCTATCTGCCATCTCATGAACTCCAAATAATGTCGAAGAGCGGCGCTTTTTTTTGTCTCACCCAGTTTTCAGCATATCAATTTGCGACACGAAGAAGGCTACACTTTGGCCAGCTCTGACTGGCAATATTTATTAATTGGTGCTCTTTTATGGATTCTTGTTACCTGGTTTGGACTGGTCGGGACTGGACAACATGAACCACCAGATAGATTAGGATTAGGATTGCAGATTATGAAATCCTCAATGAGATGCTTAGGGGAAGCGGATGGCATGCTCATTGCCAGTCACTTGAAGATTTTCACATTTAAGTAGATTTGTCAAGGTCGCACTAGTGATAAAATGCTCATTTGGTTTCATGCATCGGTTCAGAGATTTATTGACCTACTTTCATTCACATTTCCCTTATGTTGCTTTTTCACTTGACATTCATAACATGTATACCTGGAAAGTTTCTCGGGGTCAGTGCTGACGGAAAATGATTATAGATCTTCTATGCAATAATGTAGGCATCCTTTGATGTAAATGAGTATGATGCTAGAAGTAGGACATGCTGCGAGGGACACGTCATTAATATTAAGCATGCAACGCCAATCGATTGCTAATGTTCCAGTGAGCGATAAACATCCTTTGCAGAATGTGTCACATGATATTAGACAGTTATTTCAACACGTTTTTGAACTTGTTTCATTTAATCCGTTGTCTTTTCTATTTCAGAATGGGAAGGAGAAGCGCCACAGGTTAAGGATGAGAAGGTGGGAATCAAAGAGTTCCTGAAAAAGAACGGGGTGCAATGGGAGCCTGAGAACTGGCCCCCAGTGGCCCTGGAGATACAAAGTAGCGTGACGGGAGTAGGACTCTTGGAGTCCCTATCTCTTACGCTCACAGGATCACTCCTGCATCTTCCTCTCCTCGAGGTCTGTCACTGTCTTCCTTCTTATTAGATCTATGTTGAAGAAGCGACGGCGAACGTCACGATATCGAAATTGTAAGCGGGAGAAGCCAACCTGATCTTGAATTGAGTACTCCGCCTAATATGCATAAGGACACTTCAGCGTAGAAAGGGTATTATGTCCTGTAGGACACAGGTTGAGGGAAATGCTTCTGTCTGGAATAAGTCGGCAACCTGCTTTTGGCTTTGAAAGTTCGTTTGATCTTGTGAGAAGAGTGGAGAAAGAGGGGCACGATTTGGGAACGAATAGTAAAATCCTCTAGCCTGGTATGGAGGCGAGATGGAGGATGAAAGAGTGAATAATGTCACAGTTTAGAAGAACCTGATGCCATAAAGATCCATATGGCTTTATTTTCATGTGTAATACCTTCTCTTTTTAGAATTGAAGACTCGTTAACATTTGGCAGCTATCTACTAATCGAAGGAGTCTTCAGCTGGGAAATTTCTCTGGAGAAATATTTTGATCAGGAAAAGTATCATTTTTCCAAGGGAATCTACTGTCAGGGAACTATTTAACATAAAAATCAGTTCGAGTATTTGTCATAAAAGGGACCAAGCAAGGGGTTCATGAGACTTCTCACTGTTCTGTTTCGTGTAACAGCTACCAAATAGGTCTGCACAATATTTTTCTTGGAACAATATGGTATCGTGTTCCTGCAGTGTCACGATATATCAATTTTATCTTCGGCTGGGAGGAAGGAGGATTGGTAAAAGGGGAAGGCATTACGAGGGGCTTCCCAAAAATTCGTGGACTCCAATGGAAGAAAATACACAATATTTTAATTTATTTTTTTACTCTGAAAGGATCTTTATTTCACGATTTCTCCACATATTTGCCACCGACCTCAATGCACTTTTTAAGGCGCCACACCTACGATTCTAAACACCCTCAAAATCCACTTTGTTCAGCTTGTCCAGCTGCACCTGCACAGCATCGATGAGCTCCTCCCTCGTTTCAAAGTGTTTTCCACGCAAAGGCGCCTTGATTTTTGGAAACAACCAAAAGTCACATGGCGCCAGATCTGGCGAGTACGTCGTACTCGTCAGAGAAGGCGCCTTTGCGTGGAAAACACTTTGAAACGAGGGTGGAGCTCATTGTTGCTGTGCAGGAGTAGCTGGAGAAGCTGAACAAAGTGGATTTTGAGAGTGTTTAGAAGCGTGGGTGCGGCGCCTTAAAAAGTGCATTGCGGTCGGCGCAAGTATGTGGAGAAATCGTGAATAAGGACCCTTTCAGAGAAAAATAAATGTAAAAAATCCTGTGTACTTTCTTCCATTGCAGTCCACGAACTTTTGGGAAGCCCTTCGTATGTGGCATTGTTGCCTTATAAACCCTGACACACCTTCTTTCCTCCCCTATTTTCTGCCCTTATTCACTTTAATCACTGCTCGAGAGGAGGGACGGGAGAATCGCGATACTTTTTATTGTCTTGCAAATAGCGTCATTCTTTGTCTTACCTCTGCATTTGATCGTCGTCCTCGGCGATCCCTCGAGGTCGAGGATGATGTCTTCCATTGGTCCAGGTCGGGGTTGGTGGCTCCGCTGATGGCTGAGGAGGCCAATCCTCGAGCCGCAGGTTCTATGGCAGATGTTGCAAATGGTGCTCAAGGGGAGGATTAGGCCACGATGTTCTCGGTCTTTTTCCTTCTTCCTCCTTTTTGTCGTTTTTCTGCATCCAGGGCGAGGCGATTCTCTTCGAAAAGAGACACACCATTTTTCACAAGTAGTCTCCATCGGGATCTGTTCTGGGCTTGTTCTTCCCAGCTCGTGGTGTCGATACCGCTTGACTTGAGGTACGTTTGGAGACTTGAAACGTTTTCCTTGGCCCCCACGAGCCCCAATGAGTCCAGCCTTGGCTGAGTTGACTGTAGAGGATTTGCTTTGGGAGACGTTCGTTGGACATGCGCACACAGTGGCCGGACCACTAAAGTTGATGCTTGATGATCATCGCTTCAATGCCGGTCGTATTTGCTTCCGCGAGGACACTAGCATTCGTGCGGCGGTCTCCCCATTTCATCCGAAGAATCTTCCGGAGGCTGCGCTGGTGCTGCCGCTCCAAACATTCCAGGTGAATTCGGTAGGTCACCCAAGTTCCACTGCCGTAGAGCAGTGTGGGAATGACAACGCCATTGCACACAAGGAGCTTCGTTGGGGTCCTGATGTCTCGATCATTGAACAAGCGGTGACTCAGTCTCCCAAAGGCAGCACTCGCGCATTTTATCCTGTGCTGGATCTCCTCATCGATGTTGGCCTTCTGCGAGAGATGGCTGCCGAGGTATGCAAAGTGTTCGACGATCCTGCTGATGATCCTGATCCTGCCCATTGATGGTGATGTTTGGCGGGAGGGTTGGTTGACCTGGTGCTGGTTGGTAGAGTATTTTCGTCTTTCCGATGTTGAGGGACAGACCCAGGCACTAGTACGCATCCGAGAAGCAGTTCAAGGTCAGTTGTAGATCCTCCTCAGAGTGCGCAACGACGGCGCAGTCGGCGTATTGAAGGTCAACGATCGTGGTCGATGTCACTTTGGTTTTGGCGCGGAGTCTGGAGTGATTGAAAAGCTTTCCATCCATCCGGTACTCGATATAGATTCCAGGTAGAAAACGATCGCGAATGAGTATGAATATGACTGCAAGAAAGATGGAGAAGAGGGTAGGGGCGATCACGCACCCTTGCTTGACACCGGTTCGAATGATGTAGGGTTCCGTCTCAAAGCCGTTGCATAAGACGGTGGCAGTCATCTGGGCGTGGAGAAGTCTGAGGATGGCGATGAATTTTCGTGGGCAGCCAAACTTAGCTGTGACCTTCCACAAGGCCTTGCTGTTGATGGAGTCAAATGCATTAGTCAGGTCAATGAAGGCCATATACAGCTCTCGATGTTGTTCGCGGCATTTCTCCTGGATCTGTCGGGCCACGAAAATCATGTCCGCGGTGCCTCGTGATGGTCTGAAGCTGCACTGTGATTCCAGGACTTCTTCAGCAAGAGGGAGGAGTCGGTTTAGCAGAATTCGAGCAAGGATCTTCCCAGTGCTGGAGAGCAGGGCGATGTCACGATAATTTCCACAAACAGACTTTTCTCCCTTCTTGAAGATGGTGACGATTGTCGCATTCCTGAGGTCTGCAGGGATTTCCTCATCGTTCCAGATTCCAAGGAATAGCGCGTGAAGCTTGCGGGTCAATGGTTCTCCTCCGGCTTCGAGGATTTCGGCCGGGAAGCCATCAGGACCATATGTTTTTTCTTCTTCATCTGTTTCAAGGCCCGTTGGACTTCTTCGATGAGTGGTGGATCAGCGAGGTTGTCTCTCATTGGGTGCTGAGGGATGGACTCGATGGTTTTGCCATAGATCATACCGTAGATTCGCGATTTAGTAGGGTTTGGGTCTTTCCATCTTTCTTTGTTCTACACGTTGTCTTTGAGGAGGGTGGTACCATCTTGGGATCGGAGAGGGGTGGGTCCGCAGAAACATGGACCATAAACAGTCTTAGTTGCGCTGAAGAAGTTCCGCATGTCATGCTTGTCAGCGAACTGTTGGATCTCCTTTGCCTTCTGTTCCCACCATTTGTTTTTGATGTCTCGGATCTTCCTCTGAGCTTCAGCTTTGAGCCGTTGGTGGGCTTCCTGCTTCTGCCTGGATGTGGGGTCATCCTGCCAGTCGCAGAGAGCTCTCCTCTTTTGGGCAGGAAAAGCTTGAATCTTGGTGTCGTTCTCGTCAAACCAGTCCTGATGGCGTCGGGTGACGAAGCCAATTGTTTCGGCGCACGCCTCATGGATGCCTGTTTTCAAGGCATTCCAACTCTTCTCGATGTTGATGTTCTCAACTGTGAGGCCGGCAAGTTGTTTCTCGGCGAGACATTGCTGGAGGTTCTCGCGTGTTCCATGAGTTTGGATGCTTCTAATGTTAAATTTCCTACGGGCTCCTTTCGGCTGCTTGCGATGTTTCTGCGCAATCCTGATGGACATGACCGATCTCTCGAGGCGATGATAGGTCCAGCAGTCATCGGCTCCTCTCATGACTCTGGTGATACGGACGTCTTTTTGATCACAAAGTCTCACGATAACAGAGTCGATGAGATGCCAGTGTTTTCAACAGGGGTGTCTCCAGTTTGTTTTGTACTTGTCACTTTGAAGATGGTATTGGTGATGACGAGATCATGCTCAGCGCAATTGCTAAGAAGGAGAGTGCCGTTGGAGTTGGCTTTCCCCACTCCTTCTCTCCCAATGGTGCCGCACCAAAGATCCGAGTCGCGACCAACTCTTGCATTGAAGTCCCCGAGGAGAATGATCTTGTCTTCTTTTGGGATGGCAGTCAGGGCTTTGTCGAGGTTGGTGTAGAATTGTCTTATCCTCATATCTTCCTCCGCGTCGAGGGTTCGTGCGTATGCACTAGTGATCGTGACATACTGTCTGTTGATCAGCTGAAGACGAAGGGTCATGAGACGTTCATTGATGCCGACAGGGAGTTCTATCATTTGATTGACGATCTTGTTTTTGATGGCAAAGCCGACACCGTGGATGCGTCTGTCGTCTTTTGGTTTCCCCTTCCAGAAAAATGTGTCGCCAGCTCTGTATTCCTTCATTTGGCCTTCCACAGCACGTCTGGTCTCGCTGAGAGCGGCAATGTCGATGTTGTATCGTGCGAGTTCTCGAGCGATGATCGCTGTTCTCCGTTCTGGTCGGTCACTATTGGGATTGTTCATTCTGTTCTGACGTTCTGACGTTCCAGGTTGCAAAATTAATCTTGTGATTTCAACCGCGGGAAGAGTGATCCCCCTGGACGCGGCTATCCAGTCGGGAGAAGGTGAGACAGCCTATGTTTAGGGCACCTTTTCTAACTCCCTCCCCGTGAGAGGTGAGCAGAGGAGATCCTGAAGAGGACTGCTCAGTCGCAATTGTAGCTGCCGAATTGCACTTCTGTCTCAGTCCAAGTGCAAGACGGCCATCTGACGTTCGCCGCCTGCGTGCAGATCCGTGACTAGGGACTTCCAGTGATCACTTCGCCTGTCCTCGTCGCCACTCGTCCATCGCCGCAGGACTTTAGGGTGTGTTGGTTCTGTGGAAGAAGCCTGCGCGTGACTTCTTTTAACGTGGGGAAGCCGTTGCGCACCGGCAACCACAAGATACTTGACGGGGAGATATCTGTGTCCAATGGCAAGGGGACCAAGACGATTGGAGGTGTGAGGAGGCAACGTCGGAAGCAGGCGGAAGCGTCGGCAACTCTTCACAAGGAAGGAGCAGGCGGACGGGGTGGCAACTCCAGAAGTCCAACTTAGCAAGAAACAGACCTCGGAGTGGGAGCTGGAACGCGCCATGGGAGACCCTAGCAGGGAGACCCTACCAGGACTTCCGACGGCATCGCTCTTAGGATCTTAGGAACACGCGAGTCATTTGATCAAGTTGATAGGGAAACAAGGGAAGTGTTATCAACGATATGCAAGACGATCAATGTCGATATATTGTGCAGTCCTACTTCCAGCTATTCTCATAGAACAAGTCTTGCTTCATAGAGCCCTTGGATTGACTTGCATTTTCTGATAAAATAACTGTTAGTTCATGAAGTTTCCTTGGTTTCCAGTCAATTTAGTCGTGCTACCTTGTGTTGAGAGATTCAGATCCTCTTGCATTTGAGATTTAAAGCATTTGAAATTTGAAGCATTTGAGATTCAAAGCATTCCGTCATTATATTCCTTCATACAGGAAATTTTCAAGGATGAAGATCAACAGAAAATTTTCAAGAGTGAGGATCATCAGAAAATTTTTCATCTAATCCAGCATGCAGCAGAGATCCTCAAAAGACCCATTGTTCTCATGGGGGAAAAATTATCTGGTGAGTCTCGCCTTTTTATTGTATTTTCTCAGAATTATCTTCTCAGAAACGAACCCATCATTTAAGTGCTCATGATTGAAATGCCACATAACAACAAAGCACAACAAAGAATACATTTATTTAATCGTTAAGGTCGTCTTACCCAATAGAAACGGATATCAGCACTATGAGCAAAGCACCAATATATAGATATTCTTAGTGAGTTCTCACAAGGGTGACTTGTCACGTGTAACTACCACGTCGATACTACTCGCTAAAACTCGCTAGCGAAAATTCGGCAAGTTCGACAACGCACCCGCCAACTCGCTGATGTGTAATCGCTTACGTGTTCTCGCAAAGTGTATTGTGGCCTCAAGAAATAGTAGTGCTTGGTTTCAAAATTCAAGATTTTGCTCTGACATTTGTTACTCTTCTTAATCAATGTTGAGCCCAAGGAACACTTGGTGGGCACTACCGAGGTCACTAGCCTCATGTATCTACCCAGTCCCGAGCACTAACACTCGCAAGCAACAACTCGTCAATTGAGTTTGGCCATTCGCTGGCGAGAACTCCCTAGCTAGTACTCGCCAAATGTATCTTGGCCTTTATATGATCTGTCTTTAATATTTTTGAGGCTTTTGATGAAAATTATTTCAACTGGAGACGTGACTGATTTTTCTCATTCTTCCAAATACTTGAAGAAATTCAAGATATCCATCCCAATTTGAGAAAAACGTGGTGAAAAAAGTTGGTCAGTGTTTCACTCGACCGTCTTGTAGCCCCAGTAGCACATAACATTGAATCAAAGATGTTTCAATGTGACGTGCTACTAGGGAGGCATATGTAAGTTTCAAATCCTATAAATGCACCATCTAATCAGAAAATATAGGATAATAGGTGAAAGGTGCAAAGATGGAAGTATCTACCGTCACTAATATTTGTTTTTCGACACACTACCAACTGGACAGATCAACTACCAAAATTATATGATAACCTCTAATATGAACGTTCCGGAAAGGAGAGATATGAAAACCAACCCTTTCGCTTATGAGTTTTTACTTGCGTGTCTATTTATTCTTTTAAACGTAACATTCACAAAATCCCCAATGTGCATGCCAGCCCTTATTTTCGAGATGTATTGCCACGAAGGCATCAGATTTATTTTGATAACTGCTTTTTGCTATGGCGACCATCCTCTGGAAAATACTAGATGGAGCCCCTAATTAAAGGGAAGTGTCTCATGAATGATTTTTGGGTTAAAGAAGGCTGAACTTTGACCGTTGAACACGTTGACCACCGCGAGGAGCACCGGAGCGCCTCACTGAATGGGAAAATCAATAGGCCAACATTGCCGTGGCGGTCAGCGTGTTAAAAACTGCATTGGTACTCAATAATTGTAAATTGGGTGAGCACATTGGTGAAGTAAAAATCATTGAAAGAGGGCAAGCAAGCGGGCAAGGTTTAAGAAGTCGTCCGCTGGTTGCGTATTGACGTGCATCCGCCCCCACGCGTCTTCTATGTGCCCTTCATGTGCCCCGCATTTGAGAGGCGAAATGGAAGAGGATCTGTACTTACGCAGCCCGTATTTGTGGAGACCGTTTGCTTCTGTCGTTTGGGTCTCAATGCAACAAAATGCCCAACCTACGGCCTCTGGGCTGGATCCGGCCAGCGGTGACAGTTTATCCGACCCGCAGCGCTTATCGAAGTATGACGTTTCAGAGGGCCACCTTTTCCCAGTCTTTGTAAGTAGTGTATTGCTATAATAATAAAAAATTGGTCATACACCCTGTGGTAGGTCCTTTAGTAGCAATGCGATCCAGTTAGGCAAAAAGGTTGGCAAACCCTGCCTTAACACTTCCAAATCCTCGTATTTCTTTTCTTTGATAAGAAAATTTCTTTAGAAAATGGCATTTCCATTTTATGCATGCATTAGTTTTGTCAATATATATCATACCTTTTCATATAATACCTTGCTTATCAATATCACGTAGTGTGTTTCTCGTGAAAAGGAAGAGGTGGACTTCTTATTAGGATATGTACTGGTACATGTAAGAAACAGCTGGACCATCTTTCTTCAATCATACATACCGCTTTGGAAGACGGAGGGTTTTCATCAGATTTAAATCCGTGAGAAGGCAAAAAGCTCGGTGACTTGGTTTATCCGCAGGTCATGTCTCAGGGTGGCACGCGATAGATCGTATCTTCGAAGCTGAAAAGCAAGGATCGAAGTCGAGCTTCAAACAATGTGGCATTACAAATAATGGAGCTCACAATCACCTAAGAACAGGTGTTTCAAAAATCACTTCCGCTGTTCAGACGACCGCCTGCAGGAAACCGATATACACAACGCTCTGAAATAAGAATGGCCAGTTTCGGCACTTAAACCAACATAAAAATTATGTGTATATTTCGAAACGGGGTCCTTAACCAAACCTAAAAATGTACTTTTATCAAATTAAGCAATTTGAAAAGTTCGGTTAGGTTAAGGTCAAAGCATATCAGGGAGTATGGAGCGGACTACCTGCTGTATGCTCTCCTTCAACTAGTGGCATGTGGTGAGGCCAATGCGGTAAATACAGCTCTTGAGGTAAACCCAAAACCATAAGTCTTCTGGGGTGAGGTCAGGCTATCTTGCAGACTAGTGTCATGTTCTCGTTGCCCCCTGATGCTCCTCCTTTCACCCCTTTTCGCCCTTGCCATGAGGCATGTACCAGCCCCTTCACCTTGGCTCGGAGAACTACTTTCTCCGCCCAGACTTGCCCTTAAAAGGTGAAGGTCTTCGGATATTCGTGGAGCATTCGCTCAACGCTAATCAACGGAGCCATTTATACCCGCTGATTCAACACTACTCCACGGTGCCATCTACGCCCGCCGATACAACACTTCTCAACGGAGCCATTCTCGCCTGCCGACCTTCCACTTCTCGACAGAACGTCTCGAAAGTCTTCTCTCGCTTCCAGCCAACAGCTCCTCCAGCCACTTCCCCAAATCCTGGTGACCTCCACTTGGGGGATGTCTTATTGAAGGGATTAAACCTTACTCGTAGAAATCCTGTTCACCACATTCTTCCATGTTCACGTGGGGCTTGGCGCGAACCCACGCAAGCTTCCACGTGTATACGTATCCCTCAGCAGCGCCATAACGCAGTCCACGTGACACTGGTGGCAGCGGTGTTCTCACCTACCTCAATAGTGACAAATACTGGTGACAACTCGTCGAACAACTGATCTCCGTTATTGGTAAGCACCCGTTACCGATAGTGCTCAATTCTCACCAACCAGCAATTCGCTAGCTGCACCTTCTCTTCTGCTTCACGATTGTGAAATTGTGCAAACATTTGCAATTTTGTGGCCGTACGAAGCTTAGCCATTTGGTATTTAAGCCATTGTCAGTCCACGTGACATCGGAACTCCTCCGACTACCTTGGCATTAATGCTTCAATAGGAAGTTATCTGTGTTGCTGTTTCTGTAGCACCGTGTTTCTCTTACATCTGGTTCACTTTGTTTTCCTTGATAACTGCTTACATTGTTGCTCGACATTTGAAATGATTAAGTCTAGTCAGGTTCAGGACGGCGCAAGTTCCAATCCAAATGAAGCTCACATTTCGGCTCCCTCCCTTAGCCTGCGTCCCCCCTTTACAAGGTGGGAGACGATCTTGGGCAGTACTTGGCCATCTACCAGCGTATCGCTGAGGCCAATCAGTGGACCGATGAGCAAAAGAAGAATTTTCTCATTGTCAGTCTTCCCAATGGCTCGGTCCACCAATCTATTTGCATCATGGCAGATTCAGGGAAGTCTTTCCTGCAGCTAATTGAAGAACT
>CAJPEV010005259.1:0-16028 GCA_905338385.1 Darwinula stevensoni
GATACCAATGTTTTTTTTTCAAAAAAAACAAAATTTGGAACCAAAATTGTAAAGACTATCATGTTGTTCATTCCCAATTGATTACAATTCAATTTACTTATCAACATGAGTGTAAAAAAAACAAATATTCTTATTATAGAAGATAATCAGGCAGACGCAGATTTGGTGAGAGCCTACTTGGAAGAGCCATCACAACGCTACGAATTTTATTCAAGTGAATCGCTCTACGAAGGGCTTCAAATGCTGACGAGTAAAGATATTGATTTAGTATTGCTTGATTTGGCATTGCCAGATAGTACAGGCTTCAAAACTTTATCAAAATATTTAGAAAAATCCAGTCACATTCCTGTGATTGTTTTGACAGGAGTCAACAATGAAATCATTGGTAATCAATCTGTTAAGGCAGGAGCACAAGATTTTTTGGTCAAAGGCCAGTTTGATGCCAAGGTGCTCGGGCGTGTCATTCGCTATTCTATCCAACGTTTCAAAACGCAACAAAAACTCGAAGATACTGCAATGAGCCTCGCCCTGAGCGAAAAACGTTATGAAGAAGCGCAAAAAATGGCGCGTTTTGGCAATTGGCAGATGGATATGGTAACAAATGAAATGACTTGGGCTGACGAAATTTACCGCATCTTTGGGCTACAGCCTGGTAGCCTCGACCCCACACTTTCAGATTATATAGATTTTGCACATACAGAAGACAAAAATGCGGTCGAAATTTTCTTTGAAAACGCCGCCAAAGATGGTCAATTACACCAAATTGAGCATCGAATCGTCGTTAATGGGCACGTTTTAAAGTATGTTTCGCTCCAAGCAAAAGTTTATTTTGAAGAAATTACACATAAAATTTTGTTGGTTGGTGCGATACAAGATATCACAGAGCGCAAGGTCAATGAACAATTAATTATTGAAAAAAATATATCCCTGCGTGCTACGAAGGTAAAAGAAGAAGCCTTAGCCAATATGAGTTTTCATATCCGAACACCGTTATCTTCTATCGTCAATTTATTGTTCTTATTAGAAAATACGAGCGTTTCAGCGCAGCAGAAAGAATATGTGGAAGGGCTAAAAACTTCGATAGATGACTTGTCGATTATGGTCAACAATTTATTAAATTTCTCGGTGCTGATGTCCGAAAATGTACGCATTGATGCCGAAGAATTTAATATTAAGGATTTGTTGCAAACGGTGCGCAAAATTGTACAAATCAAAGCTGATACGACCAAACAAAAATTAAATTTTATTATTCAAGATAACTTGCCTGAGCGTTTAATTGGCGATTTGCGCAAACTTTACCAAATTTTATATAATCTCATTGATAATGCAATTAAATTTACGCCAAATGGTGGAAAAATTTCTATTTCGGCTCAACTCATCGAACGGGAAAATAAGCAATTTAATCTTGTAGTAATCATAGAAGATACGGGCAAAGGTATGCCCGCTGCCAAAGCCAAAGCACTGCTTGATGCAGATAAGCAGCTCGAAGTGCAAGCCGATAGTAAAGAAGAAAGCGGCAAACAATTAGGCTTGCCGATTGTAGTCAAATTGGCAAAAATCATGGGTGGTGGCATCCGAATCGAAAGTAAAGAAGGTGTTGGCTCAAAATTTACGGTTGAAATTCCTGTCAAAGTTGCGCGTTCTGCTCGTTTGAGTAGTGATGAAACGCCAGAGATGCCACTAAAAATACTTTTGGTAGAAGATCATTTTTTAAACCAAATTGCGACAAAAAAAGTATTAACTACTTGGTCAAAACTCATTACCGTCGATATTGCCGAAAATGGCTTGATTGCTGTCGAAAAATATCGCGAGCATGGTTATGATATTATTTTGATGGATTTGCAGATGCCCGTGATGAATGGTTTTGAGGCAACTCAGGTTATTCGCCAAAAAAGTAGTGTGCCTATAATCGCACTTACCGCAAACTCCAGCAAACAAGAAACAGACAAATGCTTAGAAATGGGCTTCAATGATTATTTGCCAAAACCTTTTAAACCACAAGAACTTTACGCAAAAATATTGAATTTATTTGTAGCAGTTGAATCATAGTCGATTCAATAAAATCTGCTAGAATAAAGAGGAATTGAACAACCTTTGTTCAATTCCTCTTTATTTTTGGTGAAAAGCGAATGGATTAATATATAAAAAATATTAATATATTTTATTTTTATATTCAAAGTATTATCAATTTTGGCGCAAATTTTTTATTTTTTTTCACCGTTTCATCTTTTCTTTCTTCAAGAATTGCATGGATTATTGGAAAAAAATGCCCACAACTCATAGATTTTAAAAACCATCGTCCTGTTTTGACCAACACGCTTGATTTTACTAATTTTTCATTTTTTAAGATCAGCAAAAACGTACCATCTCCCAAATGGCTAATGTCAAAATTGCCATCTTCGAACTTGCGCTGATACCTTCTTTTAAAAATTTGACAAGATTCCAGATTTGCTCATCGCTAAGGATTTGCGAATAATTAGGCATTTTGTCGCCTTCTGTGGCATTGGTTGTAGGGTCGTATTGGATAAATCAGTGGTAATATCGCGTCTGCCTGAGCCATCTTTTATGCTGTTGAAAAGTTCTTCAGGAGTTCTTTTGCTGGCTAATTTGAAAATGTTGATATTAGCAACATTAGGTCTGTTTGTTTTCGTGGTTCTGTTGATGTAAGAGCCTGACGCGCCTAAGCCGTCCCAGCCATGACATTGTTTGCACCTAAAAAAATCAGAAAAAGCGGTAAATTTTGCTACATTAGGGTCTTTTTGATTAAACTTTGATTCTTTAGCCCCCGCCGTTGGTCTTTAGACAGGACAGGCGCAGGCTTGCGTAAGCAAAAGTAGCGAAGCAAGCTCCGAAGGAAACGGCGCATTATTTTTTGAGGCTCGATGCCGAAAAAAAAATAAACCTAAAACTTCTCCGAAGTTTTCAGAATAAATTTATTTTCATTTCATTAAACCTTTTTTCTATCTTTGACACGTCTTTTTGATAGCGCGATAACCAAGCCTATTAGAAAAGACAAGTTCATTGAAAGTGTGTCGGTTGTCTGATAAAACCTTTTCAGACGTAAAAATTTAAAAGTTAAGTCTTATATGTTCAACAGCGATAACCAAGCATCGAACCTAATATAAGAATGTGAAAATTCAAATAAGTAGGCTCGGGCAGAGCCTTAGCACGTCAACGTAAACCGTTGGGTTATGCGTAATGCTTAGAACCTCGCTCCCATTTAGGGGCGAGAGTATGTCAGAGAAAGCTATATTTTAATACTTCATTTGCAAATGCTCGACCATATCGCAAATACAAGCGAAAACTCAAAATAGATCAACGACTGATGAGCAAAAAATGGGTAAAAGGCAAGCAAATTCAATCGAAGAATTACCAAAAAGCGAAAGAAAAAGTAAGTAAAATACATCAAAAAATAGCAAATATACGCCAAGATGCAACGCACAAATTAACGACCTATCTCGCCAAAAACCACAGCGAGGTAGTTATCGAAGATTTGAATGTAAGCGGAATGAGTAAAAATCATAAATTGGCGAGCGCGATATTAGACGGCGGAATGTATGAATTTCGACGACAATTGACCTAAAAATGTGAATGGTATGGGTCGAAACTCATCATCGCGCCACGTTTTTATCCAAGCAGCAAAATGTGTTGCTCGTGTGGGCAAATTAAAAAAGATTTGCCCCTCAAAGAAAGAGTGTATAAATGCGCGCATTGTGGCATGGAAGTTGATCGCGACCTCAATGCCGCATTAAATTTAATGGCGGTCAGTTAGACCGTGACAGCCTGTGGAGCGTCCAAACCCTCTTTTCAGAACTAAAGGCTAATCTGAAAAGTGAAGCCCGAAGGGAGGGAAAGAAACGCTAGGAAACAGGAAGCAAACAGAGGATTTTTATAAGTTTTGCATAACGGTATCGCTTGCTTTTTAGTTACCAATATTATTGCTAAAACGAAGCAAAAAGCAGAAACAATGCAAGCCATCGCACAAATTCCCAATTTTAAATTGAAAACAGGCTACGTAGCTGTTTTTATTGCTTTTCACCGCTCATGCGAACTGTGTGAAAAAAACTATTGTGCCGTCTGCTGCGAATAACTAAAATAAAGATAACACCACGATAATCGCCACAATCAACACAAAAATGATGATATAGTAGCTAAACTTTGAGCTTTCGCGATAGAGGTTATAAAGCATTTCCATTGCATCGCGCCACTCTAAGCCTCGCATCATGCCTTCGCGTGCGAGGACAAAATATTTCTTAAAACCTTTGCGTTGTTGGTCGCCATGTTTTTTTAAAATCAAAAAATCTTCGTTTAAAAAGGCCAAGTCATACAATTCGCTTTTACCAAAAGAATCCAATACAAAAGCACTCCCGCTCAAAATATTCCAGCCTGCTTTATTCAGATTGCCATCAATGGAAATAATACAGGCACCACTTTCTTGAAAAATATACAATACGGTTTCAAAAAAATTTTCGTCATCTTTTACTAACTGCCATCTTTTGTTGAGATAAAGCTCGCCATCGCCCAGCCCTGCACTCCAACGCTCACGCACTTGCGGGAGGATATAATCCAGGTAAGCATCCATATTCTGCATATCCTGCGGCAATTCGAGGCTGAAAGTGCTTGTAATTTTATTAATAATTGGGTTTTCCATCGTAATGATTGGCTAATTGAACGACCTAAAACAATTTTTTTATCGCAATTTTTGAATAAATCTACCCGTTGCCTTTTCTTTCAAAACAATGACATTTCGCCCATCATGCGTCACCTCTTCTTTGATGAGCCAATGTTCAGCGTCATAATCCACTAAATTTTGGTCTTTTGTCGTGCCTTCTTTGCCGCGCCAAATTTTTAATTTGACTGGCTCCCATTTTTTGGACACCGAAGAGCGATAGCAAGCATCAATGATTGCATTTACGACGTAGCCGTCATAAAAAGTTTCAGCAGGCTCGCGCCCTTGCTCCAAAGCATCAAACATATCCGCAAACATATTGAGATAACCCAGCTCATGGAGTTCGTCGCCTACTGGAAATATCCAACCATTAGCGCTTTCTGCTTTTTCTGCCACATAATCGCTACCTTTGCCAGATAAAAACATATCGAAACCAGTGCGCAAAAAATTATTGACCCAAATTGTGCCCTCTGTGCCCTGCACTTCATCGCGCAAATCCAAACCGCCACGAAAAGACCAACTTACCTCGAATTGCCCTACTGCGCCGTTTTCGTACCGCACCAAACCGATGGCATTATCTTCTGCTTCAATAGGCTTTACTAATGTATCAGCCCAACACATTACCTCCACAGGCTTAATATCTTTCCCGATATAGCTTCGAGCAATCTCTATGCAATGGCAGCCCAAATCTAAAATAGCGCCGCCACCAGCCATATTTTTGTCCCAAAACCAATCAGCATGAGGGCCAGGGTGGGTTTCGCGTGAACGAGCCCAAAGTACTTTGCCCAAGCCTCCACTTTTGACCGTTTGCAATGCTTTTATAAACTTTGGCGTGTAGCACAAATCTTCGAGATAACCAGCAAAAATACCTGCTTTTTCGACAGCTTTGAGCATTTTTTCAGCTTCTGCGGCATTTCTCCCTAAAGGCTTCGTACATATAACCGCTTTTTTTGCCTTGACACATTCCATGACGGCTTCTTCATGTAAATTGTTGGGTAGGGCAATACACACTACATCTACATTTTTATTTTGAATAATCTCGCGCATATTAGTTGACCAAAAAGCGCAACCATAGTCTTTGGCAAATTTTTCGGCGCTTTCCGTTTTTCGAGAATAAACAGCCACGACGCGGTCTTTGCTTCGCAAACAATGCAGCGAGTCTGCATAAAAACGCCCGATAAAACCCGAGCCAAGCATAGCAACTCTTTTCATTTTGTTTTGATTCAAATGATTTGGTTATAAATTTTTTTCTTACAGCTAAAGCCAAACGAAGATAGCAAATCAAAATGAAAATAAAAAAATGTAAGACTGATTCTGAATAAGCCTTTTTAGCACACTACTCCATTTTAGAACCATCTTTTTTCAAAAAAATCTTTTTATTATTGTGAATAAAAAAGAGGCAAAAAGTCAATTTTGACTTTTCGCCTCTCTTAGGATATGAAGAAATTAATTAGCTTAATGTGTAGCCATTTCTCCGCCGATGCGATAACGCTCTTTGATGTCATGCGTTTCGCCATGCTGTGTCATATCCAAACCAGATTCTTCTTGGTCTTCAGATACGCGCAATGGAAGCATTAAATTTACGATTTTATAAATTATCCATGTGCCACCAAAAGTATAGGCAAAAACAATAACTAAAGCAATCATGTGGGCTACGAAAGTTTCGGTATGACCATAGACCAAACCAATGTCTTTTGCAAAAATACCTGTGCAAATCATACCAACAATGCCCCCAATACCGTGGCAAGGAAACACATCTAATGTATCATCAAGGGTAAATTTATTTTTGTAATAAACGGCAGTATTACTGATTACGGCTGCAATAAAACCTATAAAAACAGCTTGACCAATATTCACAAAACCTGCTGCTGGTGTAATTGCAACCAAACCAACTACTGCACCTACTGATGCGCCAATCGCCGAAATTTTACGCCCACGCATCGCATCAAAAAACACCCATGTCACCATCGCAATCGCTGAAGCCATATTTGTAGTAGCAAAAGCTTGAACCGCCAAACCATTTGCTCCCAATGCCGAACCAGCATTGAAGCCAAACCAGCCAAACCACAACAAACCCGTTCCTAACAAAATGTATGGAATATTTGCAGGAATTCCTTCGCCCGTTTGTTTACGACGACCCAACACAAATGCACCAGCCAAAGCTGCCGTTCCAGCCGAAATATGAACAACCGTTCCGCCAGCAAAGTCCAAAACGCCCCATTTACGTAAGAAGCCATCAGGATGCCATGTCCAGTGTGCCAATGGTGCATAAATAAATATACTAAACAATACCACAAACAATAAATATGCGTTAAAACGAACACGCTCTGCAAAACTACCCGTAATCAAGGCAGGTGTAATGACCGCAAATTTGAGCTGAAACATCATAAAAAGCATAAAAGGAATCGTTGCTGAAAAAGCAGGATTTGGAGTAAGCCCTACGCCTTTGAGCGCGAAATAGGTCATCGGATTGCCGATAAGACCGCCAATACTATCGCCAAATGCTAAACTAAAGCCTACTACACCCCACAATAAACTGACCACGCCCAAGCAAATAAAACTCTGAAACATGGTAGAAATTACATTTTTATGGCTTACCATACCTCCATAAAAAAAAGATAAGCCAGGGGTCATCAAGAGCACTAATGCGCTCGCTACCAACATCCAAGCTGTATCAGCACCATTGATGACAGAGGCATCGACTGGTCCTTCAATAGGGGCTGGAAACACTACACCAAGCATAACGAAAACAGCGAGAATGGCGAAAACAACAGTCCAAGTAAGGTTCGTCGGTTTCATAATTAATGATTTTTAAATTTTTAAATTAATAACAATTGGGTAATTTTTTTATATTATTTTCAACAAAGATATAAGTTTATTGCAATTTTTTCAAAAAAAAATGTAACTGTTCTAAAAAAAGATATAAAATTTGGAAAAAAAACTTTTTAGTTATAAAAATTTAAGTTATGAGCATTTTTATAATATTTTATTTTATAAATTTACAATGGTAATTGGCTATAATATTACATTTTTTTAAATTTATATTTTTTAAAAGTAAAATATATTTTACACTTTAATTTTAATTTTTACTCATATAAATAAATTATTGGCGAAAATTTCGCAAGTATCGTCTTGTATGTAAAATATACATTACATTTATTTTTTCTAATACAATAACAATGAATTTTACTATAAATCTTTCAACACGCTTTTTTATGTTAAGATACCTCATTTTTTGCCTTTTTATAATTCCAACATCTCGAAATATAAAAGCTCAACAAGCACCATGTACTTATTGGCAACAGCGAGTTGAGTATATTATGGATATTGATTTTGATGTAAAAAAGCACCAGTTTGATGGAAAGCAAAAACTGACCTATTATAACAACTCGCCTGATGTATTAAATAAAGTTTTTTTTCACTTGTATTTTAATGCCTTTCAGCCTAATAGTGCAATGGATGTGCGCAGCCGAACAATAGAAGACCCTGACCCGCGCGTGGGTAGCCGTATTGAAAGTCTAAAGGAAAATGAAATTGGATACCAAAAAATCAAATCGCTTCGTCAAAATGGTAAAAAACTCAACTATAAAATAGAGGGCACGATTTTAGAAGTTGCTTTGAAAGAACCTATTTTACCCAGCCAAAAAGAACAGTTTGAAATGGATTTTGAAGGGCAAGTGCCTATTCAAATTCGGCGTTCTGGGCGCGATAGCCGCGAAGGGATTGATTATTCTATGGCGCAATGGTATCCAAAAATATGCGAATATGACCGTTTGGGCTGGCATACAGACCCTTATGTTGGGCGCGAATTTTTGGGCGTTTGGGGTGATTATGATGTAACTATACATTTAGATAAAAATTATATGATTGGTGGCTCTGGATATCTTCAAAACCCAAATGAAATTGGATTTGGCTACGAAGCTGAAGGCTCAACCGTAAATCGACCAAAAGGCGATAAGTTGCATTGGCATTTTGTCGCGCCTAATGTGCATGATTTTATGTGGGCTGCCGACCGTGATTATACGCATACCCAACTCAAAGTAGATGACAACCTTACGTTACATTTCCTCTATCAACCCAATGATCGCACCAATAACGTTTGGCAACAACTCCCTTCGATTGCAAAACGTGCATTTGAAATTGCAAACGAAAAATATGGGCGTTATCCATACAAACAATATTCTTTCATACAAGGTGGGGATGGCGGCATGGAGTATCCGATGGCAACTTTGATTTTGGGCGAACGCGGCATGGGCAGTACTGTTGGCACAGCAGCTCACGAAATGATGCACAGTTGGTTTCAAGGGGCACTGGCTTCTGATGAAAGCCATTATGCTTGGATGGACGAAGGTTTTACAAATTATTCAGAAATCGTTATCACTAATCAGCTCCGAAAGGAAGGTGTTATTAAAGCAACTTATGAGGAAAATCCTTTTGTGCAAGCCTACAATATTTATAAAAAATTAGTCGTAAGTGGCATAGAAGAACCCCTTACTACTCATGCAGACCATTTTAACACAAATCGGGCGTACAGTATTGGCTCCTATATAAAAGGCTCTGTTTTTTTAAATCAATTGGAATACATTGTGGGCAAGCCGCTGTTCAACAAGGGTATGCTTGATTATTTTGAAACTTGGAAAATGAAACACCCAACGGCTGACGATATGGTGCGTATTATGGAAAAAACGTGCGATATGGAGCTTGACTGGTATAAAGAATATTGGATAAATAGCACGCGAACCATCGATTATGCGGTAAAAAAAGTCGAAACTAAAAATAATAATACTAAAATCACGTTGGAACGCATCGGTCTGATGCCCATGCCTTTAGATGTTGTTGTCACTTATGATAATGGAGAAAAAGAACTTTTTTATATTCCACTTGATTTGATGCGCGGCGAAAAACAAAAAGAAATGGATTCAATGGATTTTAATCTTATGCCCGATTGGACGTGGACGCACCCAACTTATACGCTAAATGTACCAACACGCAAGCATAAAATCACGCAAGTCGAAATAGATCCATCGGCGCGTATGGCTGATATTGAGCGTGATAACAATATTTATAAGCTCGAATAAGTCGTTTTTGGTATCGACACTCCAAGGTAAAAAAATATAACATATAATTTTTTAAACTAATGTAACGCTTAAAAAATAAGTTAACGATTTTCTTTAAGGAAAATATAATTCCACTGAGGTAAAAGGGGGTCAAAAGAAACGAAAGAATTTAGATTGGTTTTGAAATCATCATCAACGATTCTTTTAGTCTGATAGGTATTGGTATTAATTCTAACTTTCACTTCTAATCCCGTTTTTGTTGCCGTATTTTCTGCAAGTTGTTTGACAATTTGGATATTTTGAAAAACTGCCCCGTCCCAAGCCCTATGAACATGGGAGAAAAGTTTATGTTCTATGGGGTTCCATTTAGAACAATAAGGGGGGTAATGAGCCACAACAATATTCATATCAATGCTTTGAGCCAGTTTATATAAATCATGTTTGACGATGTAATGCCTACTGTTATTAGAACCGCCACCATCACATAGTAAGAGCATCCAATCTTTATCTGGGTACTTCCATTGAATATCATTTTGCCAAAAAGACCTAAAGTTGTCACAAACAAAGGCAGATGTATCTTTACTTAAGCCTAAAGTGAGATAGCCAAAGTTATCGCCTACATCATAAATACCGTGTGGAACAATGACCCCTTTAGAAAGTGTTTTGAAATCATGGTCATTAACTAAGCGATGTCTTTGAGCATAATAAGTACCTTTTCGATAAAAATTGCCCATTAATTCCTTGCTTTTAGTGTCAATACTGAATACAGGCATACCCGCATCTAAAAAAGTAGTTTTCAACTCATGTATCTTTTCAAACTGCTCGTTGCGTTGTGGCACATGCTCAATACAAGCCGCTTTAAGATAACTGCGTTCTGTTAAGCCCGCATTGGCTAAAAGTTGATGAATGGTATAGTACGATACTTCATAATTACGGGCAGCCAATTTTTCCTGAAGTTCAATCGGCTTCAAGGCTACCCATTTTTCCTCAGTCTCTTGTGGGTTACCTGGTTACCTGCTGTATAATCTTCCACTACTTCGGCAAACACTTTGGGTAAATCAGGGTCGGACTCAATTTTTTTTTTTCTGCCGCCGCCCGCTTTACGCACTCTGCCCAAGGGTAATTCGTCTTTAGACCTTAACTCTTTAATTCCAATCCGAATACTGACAGGGTTAATTGAGAACGTTTCACAAACCAATTTTATTCCGCCATGACCCAAGTCAAGTGAAAGTTGTCCTAAATATTGACGACGTTGACGCTCATTTAGGCTCTTTAAAAATTGCTGTTTTATATCCAAATTTTCAATCTCCATTGCTTTTGTTTTGGTACAAAGATAAGATAAAATCGTTAAGTTATTTTTTAAGCGTTACTTAATTGATTATCAAATTTTTATAATAAAATATTTCTGACTATAATTTTATTTTATACCACAAAACTTAGATTATCTATAAAAATTCATTCAGTGCGTTGTATGTTTTTGGGTAAAAACACCAAGAGCGGGTACTATGGACTTACCTCATCATCACCGCGACCCATTTGACCGTTTATTGATTGCTCAAGCAAAGGTTGAAAACCTAATTATTATTAGCGATGATGAAAATTTTGTACTTTATGACATTAAAATTTTGAAGTAAGATGCATAATATTGTAAAAATCATAATTTTATCCTTTTTAAATTACGATTTTTATAATTTAAAAAGGATAAAATTATGAAAATTTCTTTCATTCTTTAGATGCTACACCTCATTCGGTCACAGACCGAACGAGACACACACCAAGTCGGAGACTTGGCGCGAGCGTGGGAAACAAATATTGCCTTTTTGTGCTGCTAATCGCAGCACTTCTTTTTCGCAAAACAGAATTTTGCACATACACAAATGAAGGCTACAGCCTTCGCTTAACAGTGCGTTGTGCTGAGCATTTGTTTGCTAGACAACCTACGCCGAACAGGGGACTCGGTGCGAGCGTGTGAAAGTTGAATTTAAGTAATATGTTCTCATAATTTTAAATTGATTATAATTTGTTTTAAAAGATTTGTACTACACACTGATTCTATCAATTCTATTTCTCTTTAATATTTTTCCAAGCGTAAGATGTTGGGGAGCAGTTTTGTCATCATCTATCCATAGTTCTGCGCTTGCTTTTTCTAATGTATCTTTTTCCGAACTGTAATAAAATACTACTTGTCCCCCTTGAGAAGGTCTAACAACAATATTTATTGGATTACCATTTTTTGCTACTCCTGTAATAACAGTCGTGGCAATTTCTCGCCAATTCGTGATGTTATATTCTGGCAATTGGCTCAAATGTTTTTTTACATTTTCCTTTGCTTGCTCAATTAAGGACAGAACATATTGTAACATTTCATAGGAAGCTGTTGAAATATGGGAGAAATTTTCATAAACAGATCTATCTTTTAATGCCTTTTCAAGTTCTTCAGTAGTTGTTATCCCCAAATTGATAAGAGCATCTTGTATAGATACTGTTGGTTTCGGAGTTTCCTGTTTTTCGCTTAACAATCCTTTTAATTTTCCTTTTGTCGCAAGTTTGAGTAAATCATCTAATGTCATTCCTTGTTCTGACAAAATCCCATCAAGCATTTCGGCTTTTTGCATATTTTCGGCAATCTCCTCATCGTTATAAAGTTTATGCTTATTTTTATATAACTCCTCAAATATGTTTTCTGCAACTAATTTATTCTTATTAAACCAAATGTAAAGTGCTTTGAATATTTGTTTTGTTTCTTGTCTTCTTGGTAACTCGGCAAATAACGGCTTAATCAACTTTGCAATTTCTTCTGCAACTTGTTCTTGCGTTCTAACTCTATTTGTAGGTAAGACTAAAAAAATATCTTTATCAAGTAATTCGTCCCGAAAATCGTAACCAAGATTTGCTGCAATATCTTTTAGCGTTTCGTCAATTTCACCGCTATCTAAAAACAAGTCGTCTTTAATGCAAAAATCCCCGTTTTGATTTGGCAAAATTGGAGAGGTTTTTAAATTTAATTTGCTTTCATAGCCTTTAGCTACTAAGAACTCAATAAATGAAGTTAACCAAGTCAAAGGTTGACTATTGTCTAATTTCAGATTTTCTTCCAATTTTTTAATATTTTTTTCTGCTGCAATGAACCCGATTAGCCACTCAATTTGAAGTTTATTAACTTCTTCCCAAATAGACACATTCCAATTGTGCAATTTTTTCCTTTCGGGCATATCCCAAAGAGCCTGACAAAATTCATAAATTTGTTTTTGTTCGTTAGGAAAGTCACTATCGTCTGCAAAACACGACGATAGATAATCACAAGCCTCTAATATTTTCTCGTTCTTACCTTCTTTGATAATTTTACTGATTTCGCTAATGATATCGTTTTGGGTTTTATATATATAACCAATATTTTCTCCCGTTTCAATATCTTTATGTACTAAGAGTTCACGCCAATCTTTGCCAAGTATTATCAATGCATTTTTTAGTTCTTCTTCGATATCATCATCAAACGATAATTCTGTTCTTTTTTTGAAAACTCCATTTTGGTTGGGAATTACTGCATGCTTATCACTTATGATTTCATCAATAAACTCTTCTTCAAAATTGAGCAAATCGAAATAACTGTTCAACCAAATCAGAGTTTCGTCTTCGTTTTTTTCGAGTTTTTCAGAAAGTTCTAATAGAGTTTTTCTCTCTGCTATGTATTTTGTCAATTCTTCGACAGTGTCTTTGAAACATTCATTCCAAATGATTTGAGTGCGTGACAAATTTGGGGAATAATAATATGTAGTGTATGAAGAACGAAACAAATAAAGGAAAAAAGTTTATCTTTAAAATTATAAAAAAATGGTTATCAAATAATTATATTTTTAAAATAGGAAAAAAATTGCCTATTTATTTTGCTTTTTTGTAATTACTTAGCCATATTAATTGATTTAAAATCAGTATTATTTACATTTTTATTTTTAATATTTATTCAATATATTGTATAAATACCAACATGATTCAATGTTTTATTTTTGTATTTAATATTTTTTTAAAATAATATTTTAAATATTGAAAATAAATAAAAATAACAATATGTGCCAATGGCTAAGTTATTACGCTTTTTTTAAATTAGGGGTTCTATCTATCACATTTCCCCAAATATGTCATGCACTCATTTGATTTGTTTGATCTGACCAAAGAGCGTTTTACATTGTTGTATTTGTGCTTGCACGTCGATAGCATTTTATCCGATTTACCGCTAAAAATCAAGCAATTATCCCTCGAAAAAGAGGAAAATATTACGAAAAAACTTTACAAAGATTATTCTGCCTTCAAAAAAGCATTATTTTCAGATATTTCTGCTCAAAATAAAGATATTGATAAATTCACGCTTTTTAAGAAAACTCAAAAACTCTTAGACCGCTTTTTATTCGTCTTTTTTGCCGAAGATAAAGGGCTTTTGCCCCCAAATTCTGTCGTAGAAATCCTCAATCAATGGGATAAACTCAAAGAATTGGACGAATATACGCCACTTTACAGCCGTTTTAAAAAATATTTTGGCTACCTCAATAGCGGCTATAAAGGTAAAAATTATGAGATTTTCGCGTACAATGGGGGACTTTTCGCACCAGACCAACTACTTGATAATCTGACGATTACGGATAATATTTTGTATAATCACGCTCGCGTATTGAGTCATTACGATTTTGATACCGAAGTAGATACCAATATTTTGGGGCATATTTTTGAGCATAGTCTCAACGAAGCCGAAGAAGTAGCAGGAAGTGCGGGCGTAGGAAAACGCAAAAAAGATGGCATTTTTTACACGCCCCGATACATCACAAAATATATCGTAGAAAGCACCGTTGGCGAACTTTGTAAACAAAAAAAATTGATACTTGGAATTGATAATGAGGCAATTATACGCGCCGACACGAGAAAAGACCGCAAAATTTATCAAGCCAAAATTGATGAATATCGCGCTTGGCTTTTGCAATTGACCATTCTTGACCCTGCCTGTGGCTCGGGTGCGTTTTTGAACCAAGCCTTAGAATTTTTGATTTCCGAACACCATTTAGTGGATACGATGACTGCCACACTTTTCGGAGATGCCTTACTTTTGAGCGATAATGTGACCGAAATCTTGGAAAACAACCTTTTTGGCGTGGACATCAATGAGGAAAGTGTCGAAATAGCGCGACTTTCGCTTTGGCTGCGCACCGCCAAAATCGGAAGAAAACTAAACGATTTGAGCAAAAATATCAAAATTGGCAATTCCCTCATTTCTGACCCAAAAGTAGCAGGCGATTTGGCGTTTGATTGGGAAAAGGCATTTCCGCAAGTGTTTGAAAAAGGTGGTTTTGATGTCGTCATTGGGAATCCACCGTATGTGCAATTACAATCTTCTAAAGAATTATCCGAAAGTTTGGAAAATCAAGGCTATCAAACTTTTGAAAAAACGAGCGATTTATATTGTGTTTTTTATGAAAAAGGCAATATAATATTAAAAGACAATGGATTATTAGGTTTTATAACCTCCAATAAATGGCTAAGAGCGAATTATGGAAAACCATTGAGAAAATATTTGATAGAAAATACCAAGCCTTATTTGCTGATTGATTTGGGCGCTGGCGTTTTTGAAAGTGCAACGGTTGACTCTAATATTCTTCTATTTCAAAAGAAAAAACAAGAAGCACAGCCTTTTTCGGCAGTGGATTTGATGAAAGAAAAAGATGTTAAAGATTTTTCATTTATTGAAACGATAAAAGTAGAAATAAACCCAAAAGAAGATGAAATATGGACGATTAGCACTTCTTTAGGGCAACAAATAAAACAAAAATTGGAAAAACTTGGCAAGCCACTCAAGCAATGGAATGTTAAAATAAATTATGGCATTAAAACGGGCTACAATGAAGCCTTTGTCATTGACAAGAAAACGAAAGATAATTTGGTCAAAGAAGACCCCAAAAGCGCGGAAATATTAAAACCAATTTTGAGAGGACGAGATATACAAAGATATTATCCCGAATATGCAGATTTATGGCTTATTAACGCACATAATGGCTATAATGGCGTGGAAAAAGTACAAATAGAACACTATCCTGCTATAAAAAAGCATTTAGATACTCATTGGAAGGCGATTGAAAAAAGAGCTGACCAAGGCTCAACTCCTTATAATTTAAGGAATTGCGCATATATAAATGATTTTTATAAAGAGAAAATTATTGTTGCTGTAAAATATTAAGTGAAAAAATTAGGCAGCAGAACTCCAGAAAGGTTGCCAACGGTTATTAAGTTTGAGGCATTTAAGAACAGCAAGGGCATGACTG
>CAJPEV010005260.1:0-16027 GCA_905338385.1 Darwinula stevensoni
GTGCGCTACCATAACACCACCGAGTCCAGGCATCTAGATATTTACCCTATCACTACGCATAAGAGCTTCTGTTCCAACGAAAAAGGCAGTCTCGCCCTCCGTTCAAAGTGACTACAAATTAAATTTAAGGAATGCTCGACCTCGACACGTGATATCGAAATGGGCGAAATCGCCTCTTGATGTCGCTATCTTGAATCTTGAAAAATGACCTCTTTACACACACATAATGTACACTTAGCATCAGCCTTTCTCTCTTCTGTGAAAAAGTGCATTCGCTCATTCTCAGTAGCCCCGTGAGAAACGGACTTTTCATTGAGCTGGATTCATTTGGTCACTGTGCATTTCCGTAGATGCAGGCCGCCAATCGTCGTCGGGATCTCGATAATGATGCTTGGAGCCAAGGCAATGAAGATCGAGAAGACGTCGAAGGATCTCCAGACTCAGGAGCACATAGGTTAGGATGGAGTACACAGGGTGTCCCAGAAACCCCACCCTACGTTTGGACGGAGATTAAGACTAAGTGTATGGAAACATTAAAATGGTATTAATATTATTTACTTCAGAGAATTGCATCAAAGCAGAATAAGGAAACAGAGATTCAATATTTCTGATTCTCAAATTATTAATAGTTCCCATTCTGATCATGACACATACGGCATCTCCAGGGAAAATCATCCACTGTTTCTGGCACTTGTCCAAGCTTATGACATTCAGTTTGGTGGAAATGGCGTTGATGAGGTCAGGGATGTTACAGGTTTTTTTAAATCATAGATGCTCCTTCTAAAAACCCTACAACCAGGAATCAGAAACCGTCAGGTCAGGAGATCGTGGAGGCCATCCATGTGTGCCTCTGCGGCCTATCTACATTCCTAGCAGACGTTGGTCCAAGAGTTGACGGCTGACCTATGCCAAGTGGGGATGTGCTCCACATCGGTTGAGGAAATGGCTACAATACTCAGAAGTTGTCAGACGGGGTAAAACATTTGACCTTCACAGGTCAAGTCTAAAGCAAAAGCAATTATTAAGAAAGGTCTAGGCTTTCGAATGATAAAAAAATAATTTCCATCAGGAATAAAATAAAGACATAATAATGCAAAAAAACTTGAAGGGGTTGCTGGGACACACAATACATGAAGTTTGCTTCGTGAGAGGAGTATCTGAGATGAAAAATGAGTTTCCTCGAGGCCTGAAAACTTGCAAAGCCTTTAAATATTACTTTCTTATTGCCCAGTGCCAAGAAAAATGCAGCCCGTACGCCACCTAATCAAGGCAATCGTGGTCCTTGCATGTGCCGCCCTCGCTATCAAACAGGTTTGTGCAGTACGCGATGATTCTTTTCCTCGTCATCAATCTACGATCGTGAATGATGACCCAAGGTGGAACTACAGGTGATGATCCTGATCGATGAATACCTACTTTTTCCTACCAACACACTTTACGAGGTAAGGGACTTGAAGACGGTTCCGAGCCCAGCGTTCACCTTCTGCCCAAAACCGTCATGGAAAGTCACAGAATTCCCTTTGGAATCCCAAACGACGAACGAATCGACGATCGAGCACTTCAAGAATTCCTCCGTCTCGTTCACCGACGTCGTCGTGGTCGATCCCTTCTGGTTCATCCCTGAACCGCCCATTGACCTGAACAGCAAAATAGAGAACTCGTCCAGGAATGGAGAAACAATTTACGGTTTCGGTGAGTTTCCAGTGAATTTACAATCCGAAATATGAACTACTTATTAATACATGAGGCGGTGATATAGGTGAAGGAAAACCTGCAGCGAACGTACATTCTACGAGGCTCGCGGAGAAAATCTCTTGGGTGTTCATTACTTCAAATGCTTCACTCTGCTCCAGAAGAAGAAGAAAATGCCAACAGGATCAAAACGTTGCTTGAATTCTTTCTTCCACTTCGATTTTACAGAGATGAAGAGGGGCACGGACATCAAGGAAGGGAAAAGTAATGCCTCTTTACGAGTATAAAATGAAGCTTGCAAATCCAAAGGAAAATTTTTTCCTTCTTGTACTATTCAGTTGCCCACGCACATCGAGCTTTACGTTCACGATGATCGTGAGAAATTCACAAATTTGGGTTTGTTTCCGGCCATGCGAGTTGCTCTGCTCGATGGGACTGCCACGAACCTCGTCATTCGTCCTGAGGTGATCCAGAAACAAAGCAAGGATGAAGATTCCTGTGTCTTCGACGAGGACTACAGCTACATGAGGGTGAGTCGAGACAATCATTACGCTTATCGGCGAGACTGGATTCGGTCGCATCTGGAATGTCTAACTATTTAATGATGTGGTTGGATCCTCAGTGCGTGGAGAACTGCTTCTGGAAGGAATTCCAGTCCGATCCTGATGCACCGTGTGTCATCCCTTCACTCTTGACCAAGGAAGCGAATATGACGAAGCCCGAATGCCGGAATGCAGAAAGAGAAAAGAAAGTATGGAAGAAATTGTCGCAACCCATGAAAGTCGTTGAGTAAATGATGCTGTCAACGGAGTGCAACTGTCCGAAGAGGTGCAACCTGATCGACTACCACATTTTTGGGGATCCGGCCCCATTCTGCCAAGAAGGCGCTGGGCCTACCGCGGATGGGGTGTCCACGCTATTCTTCAGCTTCCCTTCGAAGCGGGTCCTACTTCCTTACATTCCATATTTTTCTATATATTGATAAGTCTAGAGTACTTTCTATGCGTGAACAAGTCGCGTTACCTAATCAAGTCCGCTGAACCGCTTCTATCGCTCGGAGGAGGAAATACGATGACGGACGATGTTCACTCGAGAACAAAAACGCAGTTGACGACTGTGGGCAAGGGCATACCTCCTGAGCCTTCGTTTCCTCTCATCAGTTGCCACAGAAAACACTCTTTTTTGCAAAAAATAAGACCTTTACGTCCTGAACTAAGGACACACGGCAGCTTAGATATTAAGCTTCTTTTTAACAAGAACCCAACGATGAATCGGTAGAGGAAGAAAGGAAGAAAGCATTCGGCAAACTAAAAAACGGACTTGCATATTTGGACTCTGTTCTAATCACACTTAGTACTGAAAGATCCAATATAACTTTCGTGTTTACAGTCAGTTCCTGGCTAATTATAGGATCGCCTCTAAACGAAATCCGTGGACGGGTGTCCGACTGTGAAAGAGCAGGATTTTAGGGTTCAAGATGAGGTTGGGTTTGCTAGGATAGCAGGAGAAGGCACGTCATCGGCCTCAGGCTTCTTTCGCCTGGTGTAGACAGGGTACAGTCTTAGACAAAGCCTCCGGTAACTCTAGTTTTCCTGGCTTTTTTGCTTCAGTGGGAGTGGAAAGTGAGGAAAATTACTCCCTTTTTTTCCCTCCCAGAGAGAAAAAAGGAACAAAAGGAGCCCAAAGATCAAGTCAGCGCTTGTTTCTTCCTGTGAGTGCATAGCAAAAAAGGCCTGATTTTCTATTGCTCATATTTGAACTGGTTAATTTCACGAAACTCGCACTGTACATAGATTGACGTTCCCCTGGTCAAAATTGATTATGCCAAACCACGGTCAATATCGATTAATTCAAGGGAAATCAGAATTCATAAAATGGACAAGCGACACCATTCTCTTCTAAGTGACACATCCTTCCCTTGGGGATTGTTCAGATTGCCAAGGTGACGTCTGAAGACACAATGAATACATTTCTCTGTCTTGATTGAAAATTTTTCGTCTGTCATCAACTGAAGTCAAGTTAATCAAAACAATTTGAAAGAAAAGACCAACCAAAAAATGTATTTTCAATAAAAGGTAAATAGAATGCGGTCTGTATGGGATGCAAGCAGGACGCTCCGAAGCGTCTATCGCAACACTACCGGCACGAGCTCTTGTCCATTTTCATCATCCAACGTCCTTTTTCTATTTTCATCTTCCTTCTTATAGCTCATAGCTTTGACTTGGGTCAATGGATTTGGAAAATGTCGGAAACATATCCATGATGGTGCTGAGAAGGTATCCTAAGTGCAACTCCAGTGGAAGCGAATACATATTCATTAAAAGTCGTTTGTCTTCTTGCCATATCCTACATGTCGCATTGTGCCTAAATCAATGTAGAGTAGACAAGAAATGGAGCATTAGCTCAATCTGGGCTGGTAGGTTCGACCTTTAGAAATGCTTGTTTACAACTGTAGCACATGCCTCGTAATATAGTTGCAGAACCCCTCCTAGCTGAATGAAGAAGAAATAGCAATGCTTGACTCTTTGGATGGTCCAACAGGTGGCTTACATCACGGAGAAGGAGAAGATGACGCTACTGGATCTGCTGTCCAACATCGAGGAATCGTCGGCGTCTGCCTCGGTGTCTCCCTCATCACCATCTTCGAGGTCATCGAGCAGATTTACTCCAGCTTCAGATGCAAAATATTCGGGCGGAGAAATGAAATCATCGATGGTGGGGAGCGCTGATCCGATGAAATCAACATATACAGTACTGCATAACGAGACTGTCTAATCCACGTAGTAAAGAGTAGGCTTCATTTAGCTGTTGTAAATGTTTTCGTAAGAATATGGGAGATATTCAAACGATTTTATCGACTTTGATCTCAGTCGTAATTGCTGATTCCACGCACGATAGAACCAAATGGTGCCCTAATTCCTGGAATTCTTCATTCTCGCAATAATTTAAACTTTTCCTATTCTATTATTCCCTCTGATATTTAAATGCACTTCGCCTGTGCAAAGCACGAGGAATTTCAGTTACGATTTTTAAAATCCACTACATGCATGAAAAAGAGTGGGATTCATATTTCGTATTTGAGAACTCTTGGGAAGGACTCAATAGCCAAAGGATGGCACTAGATCATCGTAAAAGGAAAAAAAATTAAAAGGTGATGAGGCAAAAGTCATCTACTCTCATTGAAATATTAGAAAGATGAGAAGATAGGAAACATTACATTACTCACCTGGGAAGGTTTCTTCCCCATAAGTCGGAGGTATTTGGTTTATAATTGCTTTGAAACTTAGCCGCTGCAGGTCGGTCATTCTGTAGTTTACATCTGGATTTTTACTCAGCATTCCAAAGTGCTAAATTTACTCATACTATGTAGTTTTTTAAATTCAGAATTCCATAAAGAAATCGGAGAAACATATGTCCAAACTGAATGAATCGGTTCTTCATTGCGACTGAGTTGTCGTTACTTGATACAAAATAAAGTTTCGGATTTTCTTTGAGAGCATCAAATTAGAGACTTTCTATACGTGATTTATTCCACTATCCATAGATAAACCATGATAGAAAACGGTTCAAGATCGGGATTTCGTGTAAAGGATGAGGAAGGTCGTTCTTCGTGTCCATACCGTTACGAGACAGGCAAGGTAGAAACCACGGCAGTAAGATTTCCATGGCAAAAACAAACGGTACATTTATTACGAATCAACACATTCGAATACCATTTAAAAAGGTCACGACTACTTCAAGGGTCAAGGTTCACGTATTTTTTGGAGGTATCAAGAGGCGATAACACCCATTTGAATATCTCGTGTCGAGGTCGAGCGTTCCCTAATTTTAGGGTAGCCTACTCCCCTTAAATCTAAATATGCTTATGCTTTTTTCAAAAGCTTTTCCTTGTGTGCTTACTTTTGTCCCTTTAGTCTTGAGTCCTCGTGTCCCTTGAGTCAGCATTGACCCCCCTTCTTGCTTGTCCATAAAAACATCTAGGGTGGATTTTTGAACAGAGCACTATCCGATAATGCTGCTTTATTTACAGGAAATATCATTTATTTTCCCTGGAATAAAGCTGCATTATCGGATAGTTCTCTGTTCAAAAATCCACCCCTAGTTTCCTAATTTAAATAGTCACGGAAGGGGCAGTCACTAAGTCGTCGTCTAACGCATTCAACGTGTTCACCACTCTGCAAGAATTCCTGTCTCGACCTGAGCCGCACCTGCGGTTTACACAACTTGCTTTCATTACTTCTTGTTCTCTTGCTGCCATCGAACTGGAAGAACCTACCATGCTCGACTGTATCTATTCTTTTTATTATCTTGAAAGCCTGGATGAGATCGGCCCTCCTTAACCTTCTCTAGAGTAAGTACAGTCCCAGCACTTCTAAACGATTCCGATATGGAAGTCCCCTAACCTTCTTCATCATTCGTGTGGTCCTCCTCTGTACTCCCTCGAGCTCCAACAATTCACCCATATTTACAGGCCTCCAAAACTGGATGCAATATTCCAACTGGGATGTTAATAGTGCCGCATACAACGGAAGAATAACGCGGGAGTTCCTACTTGCAATCAAACGACGAACGAATCCTAGCATCCAGTTACATTTGGCCACTGTCTCTTGTGCGTGCGAGGAAAACATGCGATCTTCGTCAACAGAAACTCTTAGATCTTTCCGTTCGTTTCCCCCAATTTATCCTCGCTGAACGCGTCGAGAGACCTACCGTTACTTCGACCGACGTGTTACATTTACGGTGGATTTTTGAAGCGAGCTCTAAAATAATCTTGCTTAATTGGATACTACAGTTCAAAAAATTATGTTTTCAGTCCAGAATACCTTTGTTGGCTAAGATTGCCGTGTTAGTCTCAACGGGCCTCGAACGCCAATTTCGAACTCGTTCCGGAGAGGGGGAACGGCAGATCGGTCGAGAGAGGGAGCGACCAACGACATCCGAAACGGGTCACAACGGAAGTTCATATCGGTCGCGAAATGATTGGTCTCTGAATAAATGAGTTCGGCGTCGATAAGCAAACGGAGAGAGATGTAGGGACTATGTACTATAGTTGAGGAAATCAAGTTCTCGCAAGCGTAAGGAACAGTCGCTTATGTTTTAAAATTGTTGCGCGAATCTTCTGACTTTGTTTTTACATTTTGGATGACACACTGTAAAAAATAATCCCGACTAAGGCATCGGTAACAGGGTTTCCGTCTAATGCTTGCAGTAGGGGATTCCGATTCTTAGCGTGAACCACGTCTCCTGTTTTATTACGTCAACATGCTGTTCCGAAAACACGTCGGAATCCATCCCTCCGACTAAAGCGAGTAATAGTAGGAGCTTTCCTCTTAATTTCCCGGAAAATTCCAATCCAATATCGGAATCGAGTCACGGAAGTAAATTTTCGTCTCATTCGAGTTTTCTTTAATTGCCTTCATTATACAAACACGGATCCTTTCCATTCGAAATACTCCACGGTAAATGGGATTTCTTTTCATTATCGTATCTCCATTTATCAATCGTGAGTATTTGGTGCATCCCTATCACGGAGAAGCTGCAATCTCTATTACCTAACGAAAATATTCGGTACCTCCTTTTAAGCACTTTCGGAAAAGATCGCGATCCATTACCGCCCCTCTATCTTCTCAAAGAGAGAGTGTTAGAGAAGAACGACCGAGTCCTTCACTTTTCATGCTTTGATTGGTCCAGGAAGTGCGTGCCGATGAGAGCCAGGAAATGTAAATGATGTCGGTGAAGTTTCTATCGTTTCAGAGCAGTTCCTCTCCCAACGGGAAGAAGAGGCTGGGACACTCTTCCTTCATTCTTCATTTCCCCAGTATCTCAGATGGAATTACGCATAAAGGTATATTCTTGAAAATGAAACCGTGCGTCTTCCGTAGCATCACGATGTCTTAATTAAGGGGATATCGAATGCTACTGGGAGTCATCTAGCATTCAGAGAATGTAAACTAAAGTTGTTGGCTGGCTTCTCCAAGGTGTCGATACGAAAATGATCGTGAAGGTTTCTCCTAGAATATTCGGAAGAGGCATTTCCGACGGGAATGAGGAAAAGGATCGTACGCTTCAACTTCCGAATTAGAATGTCGTAATATTTTTGGGAAAAGATGTGGAAAATTCCGCAAATATAACGACTTCGGATTTCGGAGGACATGCAAGATAAATTTTCCGTCCCTTAGAGGGAATGCATGACCTGAGTCGGAGATTTTTCGATTGAGACTTGGAAATTTCCTGAGCATTTTTTTCAGTCCACGGTCTCTCAGAATAGAGAATAAAAAAACTTGATTCATTCCAAGTAAACTTTTAAAATCACTCGGTTCAGGCCAACAACCCTGTGAAGAAAAGGCACTAATGCCTCCCGCGGAGACTTTTATTATAAACGACCGAAATGAATTCCCAACAGAAGGGTTTCAAACGCCGTGCCGTCAGTAGCACTGGCATTGCTTAACTCTGACAGCGGCGGGTAAAAGCAAGCAGGTGTTGTCCACTTCCACGCAATCCCCACCGCGCCGGCCCTGACCCCGGCAGTGATCGTGACAGCTCTGCCAGAAGACGCCGGATGCCGCAGTGGTCCATCCCGTGCAGCGGTTCAAGTCGTCGATGCACCCGCATTCGGTTCTCTGCACCATTATCGCAGTTGTGAGGAGCACGACGAGGAGGAAAGTCTTGCCGGGACTTGTCATTGTGTTTGCTTATTGGCTCCGCTGGGGGGAAAAAGACAACTGGAATTTAAAAAATCAGATTGTGAAATTATATAGATTTCATTTCAAGGTACTACAACTGCCACCACGTTTGACGATTTCCGAAGCCAGATAAATATTGCCCTCCAAAGGTCTCGCAACGCTTTCTAGTGATCAAAGTTCTCAACACTTATCGGATCATTTGCGGAAATGATAAGGTATTCTCGGATCTCTTATCGATATGCAAAGCGCCCAATGGCATACGCATTTGCGCAGCCATTCCACCTAAATTCGTCTCAAAAGCAAGCTTGTTTGTTTGAAATTCGGAAAATTTGAAACATGACCCAGTCCCCGTTTCCAAATTTAGAAAGTCTGGATTGCTTCATAAATTCCAAGCCTTCCCCAGTGTGCCCCTGAAAAAATTCTCGAACGAAACATTCCTTAAGTTTATGATGGCCGCTGCTTTGGATGAGTGAGGGAGTTAATTGTTTAGCTCACGTTAATGTAGTACAGTACATAACGCTCGCAATTCTCAACAGAAAGGTATTTCAATCTTACAAATGACACAACAGCAAGGGAATGTAGGGAATAAATTGGCGGGTGAAATGAAACATCTTAGAATGAGAAGTGGCAGATGCTTTTCCTCTAACTCTTTCAATGCTGAGTTTTTGTAGCTCTATTGGGAAACCCGACGAGTATACTCTTCCGTAACACGGAAAATGGTAAGATGCGTCGCTGTAAGAGTGAACAATTTTTTTTAAGTATTAGGAAGAAGAAAAATCAGTTCAGAGTAAGACGCACAATTTGAAAATTCTGGTGGTATGTGAGTCCTTTACATTTAGTGAACTGCCTTTTTATGAGTAAAACACAGTATAAGTCAAATATCGGTAATCAATGGGGAATGTTGAAGGTGCTCTATATGGTCGCCATTCCTTATGGTTCGCTGTTCAAACCGGCGTAACCACCAACCCTTTGTCACTTTCATATCACTGCCAATGGAAATGAAACAAATTTCTAAGAAAAATAAAATAATAATTGTAATAATTAAATATACAATTGATTCTAGACATTTGACTCGTACTGTGTAGGACTGAGTGCACTAAACCAAAAATGTCACTACCTGGGAACCGAATGATTTATTCATATGCTGTGAATGGGATATGACCTCTCAGCACTGATCACAATCGTGTTCTTTTTGACATTTGCAGTACAGAGGTCTGCTCACTCATCCTCTCATGGAAAGGTGCAGCGCAGCGTCATGACAGCAGCATGCGAGACAGGAATATAAAAGGGGAATTAGTCAATTTACGTTTTGAAATCAAGGTAGTATAAGAACAGTTCACTTTTACAGGAAGCACCTGATGAGATGGAAGAGAGGACTGAATCTGAAGATAAAAAATATTCTCAGTCTTTCCTCCCTCTCTCTTCCCACTACCTGTCTCCGATGCCACATGTTATTTTTCTCCCTTCCCCCTACTCTTCTTTCATATAGTCAGTCCCAGCATTTCCAGAATTTTATCGTGGCAGAAATTCCAAGCCCATGCGAGTCACGCTACCTCCTCTTCTCGCCCGTACTGACTATATTGTATTGTATTCGCCTCAATTCAATGGGGCGTTTTCCCTTTAAAATAATTTGCGATTAAATGCGATTATCGCAAAAACAATTGATACCTCCAACCATCGATAGTGGTATCGACGCATTGATCTGTCATGACAGCCCTAGTTATAATGATGCTGACTTGGACTATGAGCCTGGTCTAAGCAGAGTTCTTGGATTTATGAGATACTTCAGGGAAAATTTTCCATTCGTACCTTTTGCTGATATAGAAACAGGTGAGGGCTGGCGAACAAGAGAACGAGGAATGGAGAATTGTTAGTAAGAAAATTGGTGTACTGGCAAGAGACACTGCGAAGGATATGGGCGGGTGCAGGTCCATTCATGGTCACATGCCGTCACTGCATTCAGATGTATTGTAGTATCTCGACAGGGCGGAAAGATTATTCTTGAATGCGACGTAGTACAGGGTGTACCAAAATATGAACTCTTGTAATAACTGTACATCCTTGAGTTAGGGCTGAGACCAAAATACCAATGTTTTTGGCCAATTTTCACTTTTATACTTATATTTACCAGCTTCACGCTGGAAAGCAATTTCTGTCACTATTTTTCTCCGTCGCCGTAATTCGAAATCTAAAATAACATTCACTGTGAATTGTTCGAGAACAGACTGAAACATAGTCTACCAAATTTTCTTTTACTGGCTTCCCTTGTGAGAAAATTTCGAATTATTTGTAATTGGTCTATTGGAAGCATATCGATCTGTACATGGATGAGGATCACATTTCCAGTAGATAATATATCTTTACGTGCAAGCTTGGGCACAATTGACAAGCCCTGACGCGAGAGAAAAGCCAGGCGATCGACCGACTCGGTCAGTAGGTTAGATGAGAAGAATGAAGGTTATATGGTTAAATGAAGCTGAGGGATTCCCTCTAGTCCTTGAAAATAGACTAAGCCATCTCACAAAGATCACAAAGGAAAAATAGGAGGAATTCTCGGAAGCTCTTCGCCGCCGCGCCATGAACAAAAACAAACACATGTATTCATGAAGACTGCAGCGGAGTCTGCAGTTTCGGAGATGACATCAGGCACGAGACGGCCGCATGGGAGGCCACCTTGCCCTGCTGGGCACAGGAGGCAACACTTCCTTCTTCCATTCCCTCTCTACTTCACTGTCTTGCATCCATGCAGCAAAAAATCGCTTTCTCTTGGATTAACGTATAGCACGAATGCGTGCATCGATTTTGTTTACGTACGGCCTTCGTTTTTTCTCTTACTAGCGGCCTACGGCCGCAACGCTTGCCGTCTAATTGGTGGACATTTGAATTGTCTATTGTGAGCTTAACGTCTCCTTGACAATCCTCTTTTCATCGCATTACCCATTCGGAACTGAACCGCTTCATTACATTTATACACATACGAGTTGTGGCTATTATGTTTCCAGACTGGTTTTATTGCTGAACTTTGAGAGAGAGGAGGGGAGTGGGGCTATGGCAGTAACACGGAGGGGAGTCTTAGCTTATAGCTGGGCAAGTTTCAGTGTGGTCTGACCAGCGCTCTGCGAGCCGCGGCCAGTTAAGATAGACCGTATTTGTTTGCGCTGGCGGATTTGAAATGGAGCATAATCTCGAGCAGAGAACTAACGTCAAATTTTGTGTTAAACTGGGAAAATCCGCAACTGAAACGCTCGAAATGTTAAGAAAAGTTTATGGTGATCATACTATGTCAAGAGCGCAAGTTTTTTTGTGGCATAAAAGGTTTAAAGAGGGAAGAGAAGACGTCAATGACGACCAGCGTTGTGGAGCGCCAATCACCAAACGAACACCTGAAAATGTCTCAAAAGTTACGGATTTAGTGCGTTCAGACAGGCGGTTGACAATTAGAATGATAGCAGAAGAGTTGAATTTAGATAAAGAAACTGTTCGACGGATTTTGAAGGATGATTTGAGCATGAGAAAGGTGACAGCGAAAATGGTGCCTCGATTGCTGACAGCTGAACAAAAACAAAGGCGATTGGACGTTTGTTTGGATCTCTCAGAAAGAGCTGGAGAAGGAAATATTTTGGAGAGAATCATCACTGGAGATGAGACATGGTGTTATCAATATGATCCGGAAACGAAACGTCAATCCCTTGAATGGAGAACTGCAAATTCACCGAGACAGAAAAAAGCCCGAATGTCGAAGTCGAAAATCAAGACGATGCTGATTTGTTTTTTTGATGTCAACGGAATCGTCCACTCCGAATTCGTCCCAGAAGGACAAACAGTCAACCAGATGTTGTACCAGAACGTTTTGAAGAGGTTGCGTGAGGCTGTGAGGAGGAAAAGGGGCGATCTGTGGAAGGAGAACTCGTGGATCTTGCATCACGATAACGCGCCGGCTCACACAGCCCTGTCTGTCCGAGAGTTTTTGGCCGCCAAACGGATCACTGAAATGGATCACCCGCCGTATTCGCCCGATTTAGCCCCCAGTGACTTTTGGCTATTTCCCAAACTCAAAAATTTTTTGAAAGGCCATCGATTTCAAAGCATTGAATACATTCAAACAAATGTGATGCAGGCTCTGAAAGACATCCCGAAAGAAGCCTTCCACCGCTGTTTCCAGCAATTGCAGCATCGTTGGGATAAGTGTATACGTTCTGGAGGGGAGTACTTTGAAGGCGATAAATGTGATTAATTTGTAAGTTTAAAAGTAAAAAATACAAAAATAAAGTCTGGAAACTTAATAGCCACACCTCGTATAGCTTACAGTACACAGGGAAATTCCGTTCCTAAACACCATCATCATGATATTCGAGCTGATTGCTACAATCGCCATTGTGAACGCCTCGGTTTAGCACGTTTTCAAGAGACTCAAGACGACTTTGCTGATTTCGTCTTCCTAGCACATTCAATCCTCTTGCATCACCGATTATCTCATGGGCTAATAGCGTTAGTGTATGGTACGGACACCAATGCTTCTGAAACAGTACGGACCATTTCCAAGAACTTGTTCGACGGCACAGAGGGAAGTTAGTGCACGTGTGGCACAATGCTAGCGACTAATTCCTGAAAATGCCTCGCCGCCACATTGGCACCAGTGAACAACACTTTCTGAGCCTCGGGGTAGAGTGTGAGTTGCAGCAGGAGCATTTTTCCTTTGTACCAGCAATGTGAAACAAATGCCCCCTCCTTACATCATAATGTACTGCCTGACAGTGCTCGCTGCGGCAAACGACTGTAGTGATTGAGTTGACATGGAGAGGGATAACATCCTGAGTTCCGTGGTGTAACGGTAACAGACCTGACCGGCAAGCAGGAGGTCCGGGTTCATTTCCGGTCTGCCCCCCGGCTTTCGACACCTGAGTGCTGCGTTCCTTGCATCAAGTTGCTCAGCAGGCTGCACGGCTCTCCTATTCCGGAGCTCAGCATTCGCTGCCTCTTGCTGTTCAACGGTCTGAGTGGCCCTATGCCCCATACGCACATCTGCTTGTTGTTCATCAATTTTTCTAGCCTTTACGTCGAAGACGAATTGCTCAGGACAGTTGAGCTCGACCGGCTGGAAATGAAAGAGACATTTCAGCAGATATTTCAGCAAGACAATGATCCCAGACACACCTCGCCAATGGGTCACCAATGTTTCCAGGACCACAGAATCGAGGTCCTAGAATGGCCAGCAGTCACCAGACCTCAACCCAATGGAACATCTGCGGGCAAGACTTCAAGCGATGACTGGCTGTGTACGAAAATGAGCCGATCAGCATCCACCAGAGCGGTGACGGCGGGTCACAACCGAGTGGGATGCCATTCCGGTCCAAATGTGCTTGGACTTGATCGAAAGCATGTCAAGAAGGATACTGGTAGTGCTGAAGGCCGAAGGCGAATATACAGAGTATAGGTAAATTCGAATTTCTGCACACAGCTGCAGCTCAGCCAATAGGAGGCCAGTTGATACCCAACTAGCACTTATCGAAAGCCAGGAAGTAGGAGTATGATTGACTGAAATATAAGTTACATTGGCCGCGTCATACTCGAGTTATGAGACATCTACTGGAACTGTGTCAAACATTAACATAGTTTTGTCCCTCACTGGACTTTCACAGTCTAATATGTGTTTATTTTGTGAGTGGGTTAATTTTCAACTTACTTACTGACTAATCCTCGTACATATCTGAAAGAATCACTGTCCCCAGCGTGCAAAGAGATAGCCAGAGATTTCGCTCTTCACGGAACCGGACTGCTCGAACCACTGCAACTTTGTTCCTCTCCCTGCCGGGTTGCAGATGAACTGCGACGGTCAAGACGGTAAGACGGAGAGCCTGCTGGAGTCAGAAATCATCGATCAACTCGACAGACGGCGGAGAAACGCGTATTTCCTTCGACGAACCGGTTTTAGGCCAGGTGGGATTATTCTAAACAGCTACAATTTTCAGAATAAAATGAAGTAAGACGTGATTCAATGACATGAGTGGCTTTTAAATATTTTGAAAGTGTTATTCCTAATTAAAGTATACAGCTGACATCATGCGCAAAAAATCGATACAGAGACTTTGGAAATTGTCTCCCTTGTATAGCGTAATATATTATCTTGGTTGGAGCTTAGGGGGAATCTTATTTAGTCTTTGAGTCCCTCATCGAGTTTTCAGTCCAAAAACTTATCAAAGTTCCGAAAATGATCCTTATAATGTTAGTAGCTGGAGTTCTTTCGCTGTGGTGACTATGCCTACCTTGTAATCCATTTTCTAGCTCTTTCGTTTTGGAGTCTGATCGACCGATAAAATACTTGAAGCAATCATTTTTGTCAGCCAATCACTGCTGGTTCTGGGCAGATGCAATGTAATGGCCAAGACTTGATCCGACTTGGTCAAGACGAGGCATCTCATGGCCAAACATCTCAGCATTTTGGGTATTTCTCACCAATCAACCATGAACCTTTCCACTCTCTTCATTTTGTTTTGAATTCCGTGCGACCACCTGCCCCGTCCCACGGGAAGGTTCTCATGAGAAAGATATATTTCGAAATTCCCGTGTCACATGTGAATTTTCCCATCCGCAGAATAAAACATTGCGGTTACGTGAGTTTGACTTATTTCCAGCCTCGTCTTCTCGCTTGTGGAGTCGATATCAGACACGTGGAAGACGATGGGATTCTGGATATTCCTCCTCCTTACTTGTAATTTTTTATCCTTAATCCCCTGGACGTGCGGCCAGGAGGCATACCCATGCCCCCCGAGCGAGGATATTTCCCCCTGCAGCTGCGAGTACGACGCTCCCTCTTTCATCTCCGTCGACTGTACCTTTGCGAACACGAGTCAAATCATCTCCGCCTTCAATGGCGTCGCCTGGTTCCCGAACCTCACGTGAGTGTGGGGTTCTCCATCGTGAGCCATAACTTCATCCTGGATGAAAATAGTTCGCTTCAGCTTTTACCAACTCCAGAAACCTGGGGGAAAAGGTATTGCTTACGTTATGGAACATTACCGTACAGTGAAATCTTCGGTTAGATGGGATCAGACCCATCCCCATCGTTTATCATTGAATCCAAATACAAAGTAGGTTTCATGCTTCTATTTTTTTCCTCGCAGGAACTTCTACGTGTGGTATAACGACTGGGTGACAGAGCTCCCCGAAGGAGTCTTCGGAACTGTCACCTTCGAGAGGATACAACTGAACGGCGTCCGGAACCTGAACTCCGTCCACCCGTCGGTCATACTCGAATCGAAAGACAGACTCCAACAGCTTCTCATCTGCGATTGCCTCCTGGATCACTTCCAATGGGACATCCTCTCCCAGTTGACGGAGCTCAAATTTTTCGGTCTGTGCGACTCCGACGTGACGGACCTGCCAGTCTTCGACAGTCTAATCCTCGAGGGTCTCTACCTTCCGGGCAATCGCATCTCCACGTTCGAAGCTGGATGGTCCACCCCCAACATCAAGTATTTGGACATGGGTGCGTAAAATCGTTCAGGATACGATAGCTAGCAGTTTGAAGTCCTCCTAGTCCCTCTTTCCTTATATACTTGTTTGCACCAGCAATTTCTCATAGCCCATGATGAAGGGGTCTTACATTTGAAATTTACTCTGGTCCCTATTTGGGGAATGTGACAATGCGCATT
>CAJPEV010005261.1:0-16006 GCA_905338385.1 Darwinula stevensoni
TTTCACAACGTACTTTTTGGATTTCTGTCCCAATAAGTATCGCCTCCAGGCCATGCGCTTTCGATTGACTTTCGATTAATTATTGAAATCCGTTCATCCGGCTAGGAAGAGTTTTCCGGAATGACTGACATGATGACAGATTAGCCTCTTATGTACTCGTATATGGATACCCTAATGTACGTGGGTGGGTCAATACTAACCTGCACTTTCTGCTCAAGAAAATAAACATGGTAGAAAGGAGTCTGAACGCCAAATATGACAGGTAACCCCAAACATCAATACTATTTACGGCAAGATCGGCAACTCTTGCGCATGCGCAACTCAGTGTAAATAACATGGTGCCTGATGTTATATTCTCCGGTTAAATAGCGTTGCATAATACAATTTTACGCGAATAAGCATGTGAAGGATGTTGATATTTTCCGAAGATGACAAGCACACTTCATTTAAGACTGTCGTCTTAAATGCAAGAAAGTGCAAGAAATTAACAAAGCGGCCAAGACTCCTTAACAATTCCTTGAGCGTGGCCATCAATATGTGACAGTCTCGAATCCTATGAACATCCGGCAAATCGAACAAAATATTCTGGAAAATCGTTGCGTTATCGTGCAAGATGTTGCAGTTGAACTAAACATGAACATTGGGAGTGCCGAAAGCCGCATCCACAGGCACTTCAAGTTCAAAGAGATGACTGCGAGATGGGTACCAAGAGAACTGACACTCGACCAGAGAGCTAAACGAGCAATCGCCCCGTCGAACTCGTTTCAACCACTATGAACGAAAGCCGCATCCACAGGCACTTCAAGTTCAAAGAGATGACTGCGAGATGGGTACCAAGAGAACTGACACTCGACCAGAGAGCTAAACGAGCAATCGCCCCGAGCTTGAGCAAAGTTGGTGATACTTCTGAGACTGCCTACTACCTAAGCCCTACCTGCACCTAAGTAGTGAATTGCGGCCATAATTTTGCGAGTTCGGACGTTACCACTGTAAGGCATGACGGAGCTGTGAAGAAATTTATGGCAACGACGAAGTGGTGATTTGGCTGCGCACTTGACCACAGGCATTCTAATGCCTCTGGGTTTCAAGCGCTGCCAAAGCGATGTGACAAGTACGTTCGTGTAGGAGGGGAATACCTGGGGAAGGAGGCGTATCTTCATAGAGGTCAGGTGTACCATAGATTTTCTCGACAAAAAAGTGCAGGTGAGTATTGAATCACCATCCTATGTTTGCATGCCGGGTTGCGACGTTAAGGAGGTTGTCAATTGTCGACTGACATGATACAATTTACAGAACCAGAAAGTGTCAAAGATTCAGGTCTCGAGTGGTACCAACTGCCCCATACCCGTCCCGAATTATTCTTTCTTTTATTTATATTCATGGCGACACAATTCAGTATTTTCCTTCTCTCGGATTACATGCACGGATAAGATTATAGTAGTGAAACTAAGTTTCCATGGTCTCAGACCTGAGGAACGATAACATTTAAAAATTAAAATGTAAAATTCGGCCCTATCCGGCCGGACCTGAAGTAGGATCTCGAAAAGTTCGACCCTAGACGGCAAGTCCGGTCTGGTCCGGTCGGCTCGATCGCCTCGACCGGACCAGACGAGATAGGGATTCATCAAGGATGAAATTACACATTCTCATTCAGATGAATTTTCTGCCCTGACTAGTGTTGGACCCCAGCGTTAGCACTTACTCAACCAAGAAGTAAGGAGCTCAGAAAGTGTTTCCATGAGCCTTTAGTTTATCGGAGGGATACGAGGATATGAGCTTATCCTGCCTGGGAAATGTTTTTATTCTGTAGCGAGAGGCAGCATTGATTTATGGACGGGACTAAATTTGTTCCCGTCGCGTGCAAGGTTAGGCTCGGAGGAAAAGCCAATGAGGCCGTCATCTAATTATTCATGAGTATGACATAAAAGTTGCAACAGTCCTCGACGTAATATCTCTCCTTCGAAATCTACATTAACGACCTTACAGTCTAGTTTCGAAATTGTGGCTCCTCGAAAAGACTAAGAATCGATCGAATTCAACCTGACCAAAATGAAGTCATTGCTCTTTCTTTCAACGGAATCCTTCGAATCGGAGATGAGTGGAAAGTAGATCGGTTCCCGGTTTCGTTTCTTGGCTTGGAGCGAAAGGCGACCATGCTCTCTATTCCGTTTTCAGCATGCATCAACGGAAATTATCGATCAAAATATGCCTATTATGGATTCGCGTTACCTCCAATGATTTTTACGTTCTTTTCACGAATCTTAAAGCCATGTTTACATTACATTTTGACTCTAACTTGTATCTAGCGAAAATATACATATTTCGTCATTGCTCAAGATGAAATGAAGATGCATCTAGGGATCATGAGTTACGCAAATCCCTTGGACATGAATGCGCAAAAACGCTCATGATTCCTTTTTATAATTGAGAAATAGAACAGTTAACGTATCTAGTTCTATTTCTTGTTGCTATTTATATTTAATTCGATTTTGTCCAGTTCCGCGCCCAATTTAATTCATCGAAGGCTAAATTCATCATCTTTGCAAATCAGGAAAACGAGTGGAATTGCCTCGTCAGTGAATCCATGACATAGTTTACCTTTTAAGCTCTTGCTCTAGTTTTGCTTCCTTCTATTTCGGAGCTTCATCCCACACGATTCTTACTGTGTTCTGTGCCAAATCGCATTTTATTAAACTTCAATTGTCAGTCGCGTCCATAAAATTAGGTTAGTTTAGATTTCCAGTGTTCAGACATGTGTAATATGGAAACTATGCATCTAAAGCTGTAGTATATGATATGAACACCAGTGGAACCATAGAGAAGAGGAATGTAGCGTTATCGAATACGGCCACCGGCATTAACCCGATATATACATTTGCTACATTTACGTAATGTGACCTTGCTTCATGTCTCCGATTGCTTGCACTCGGGATATGGACGATTGACCGAAGCTGTTCAACATTCAAATTGGCCACATGAGCCGAAAATTTTCTAACAAGTTCGCCCGACCTCACCCAAGCATACTTTTAGCTTTGGGGATGTCAGGTATGTTGTGTATCGTGCGACACCTGCCACCTTATTGACCACAAACATGTGTAAAAGCATTTGAACAGTTGTACAGTTGCATAAGAGCCAGACCTGATTGTGTTTTGACACGAATGCTCGTCACCCCTAGCCCCAAACTTGAACTTTCAATATCTGATGTGCGAACGATGGTGAGTTATACGATGTATAATATATTGAATCGTATGTTGATCCTTTTTCGTTCACCTCACTCCGAACAATGATTATCATTTTCATTAATTCGCTCCCTCGCGCCCATAGTCCTTTTGTTTTTTTTGTGTAGCACTGTATATCAAGATATTCAATGATTATGAAGCGACGTCAAAAAAAGTAATTATTTAGTAATGATGCCATCTTAATTCACATGTTCTTATGTCGTTATTCACGTCATTGCCTAAAAGATTTTGGAAAAAGACTTCCAAATTCCGAAAAATAAGTTCACTTTTAAATTCCCCTTGAATTGAAGAGTGAATCGGCGAGGCGGCAATCAATTACCGTTTCTCGTAGCAGGAACGGCAGTTTCCCCAGGACACCGCCATAAATATTCAATAGTGGTTACATACAGGACCTAGGTCAGGTGGTAACGCTAGCAACAGATCGATCCGTTGCCATCGCTTCGCAGGTCGATGACGCCGATGGTCGCAACAGATTGTAACATGCTTTAGCGGTACTCTGCGATGCATTTGCCCTCAGCCCATAAAACTGCAAGCATGCAGTTATTTAGGGCTTCCGATTTCGACGTTTTACGGTTAATGGGCTTAGTCTTTCTCCTGTTATCCTCAGGGGTTAAATGCCAGACCCTCTGCCCCTCCTCCGAAGCGATTGCACCGTGCATATGTTCATCTGACGATGGGGTTGATTGCTCGAGAGCAAGCGGTAGTGAGGAGATATTTTCCGCTTTCAACGACGTCTTCTGGCCCAACACTCAACAGACGTGAGTGAACGATTGCGAATTTTTCGCTGGGTAATCTCATTCTGCAAAATATAATTATGTTGCTGTCAGAAAATGTATGGACTGAGAACGGAAGAGTGACGAGACTGGAAAATGACGTGCGAATGTTGACGTTATAAATGCTTACTTCATGGGCAGGTACGTGTAGGGGCCGAATGCACTTGCCGAAGCCTTTCAAGCTTCTCCAAGTACTACCAAGCGGCTAGGCATAGTGTTCCTCTACCCTCCTTTCTTGTCCAAGTAAGACGCCAGATCCGGCACCCTTACAAAACGTCCTCCTGCATCCACCTGTCCGAACGATTAGGTGAATATGAGGAAGATTTGGAGGTTCGCGCACGTGTTCCTCGAGCCAAGTGGATCTTCCCTCTATGATGAGTTTTTAGCCTGGTGGAAATCGCTCCGACAGGTGTTCGAAGAGCTCGAAACTCTTCACGTATTCTGAGCCTTGACAGCACGGATCGGCAATGTTACACGTCTCGGCCATGTAACATTCATATGCTAGCATGTGCAATGGCTTTCCCAGGCATGCGCGCTCTACTCGGGTTCGGGTAGGTCTTTCCGCAGGCCTACTCGAGTCTCGTAGCACGAGTCGGGTTTTCTTACGCCTTTCCGGTCTTTAAATGAGAAAGTATGTTAGAAAAGGGTTAGAAAACCCAACGCCGGAGCCGACGTTGGGAAGAATGAAAGACTAAAGTACTACTATGGGACTGAAATAATGCAAAAAGGGAAAGTCTAAGTAAGGGAGTCCCTTTTTCAAAGCTTCGCTTGAATAAAAATTTTAATACTTTTTGTTCCATAGAAAAAGGGAAATTTTGGAAGTGAAAATTTCCTGTACAGGTGCAGTTCTCTTGGTGATTATTTTTTTAATTACATTTTTTACTTTAGGATTCATCTCACCAGGACGTATTATTGGTGGGGACATATTTCCAGCTATTTAATGATTTTAATAAATTGGGGTTGATGTAGGAATCTGGAAAGCAAGTTGTTCTTGGGATATTGATTTAAAGGAAAACCCAATTTTTGAAGCATATCTCCTCAGGACAAACTTTTTCTGAGGGACGTTTTCAAGAAAGCCTTTTTGGCTTAATTGAAATGTGCAGATATAGAAATGTAAAATTCGCTGATTTTGTAGTTCCTGTGGTAGTGATTTAGGGAAAGATTCTAAGTACAGGATTATCGCATGAGGGCACTTTTTCTGATTGGGAATTACTATACTGAATTGTTTCGCTCCAAAGAAACGGAGTGACTTTGATATCTGAAACTTGATATAAGGGTAAATTTTAGATGGAGATGTAATCACTCTTTTGGAATTCGTTCCGGCGGGGGGAGGGGCAACCAGGGTAATGTTTACAATTAAGCTTTTTTTCCAGTGAAACAGGAACATTAATTAAGCTGAAATTCTGTTAACATGTAGTTCTACAAAAGATAGCTTCAAGAAAGCCCAAACTTTAGGTCGTTCCATTGGCGGATGCATTTTTAAACGAGGACTTTTTAAGGAAAATGTTCACTGCAGTGATTCGGGTAACTACAGGCATCTGAAACATGGTATATAAATATTTATTGGGTCCACACTTGCACAAGACATTTTACTTCTTGGAAATATTACATTCGGAATTTTTTAAATTCCCAAAATGAGACTTTCACGGGAATGAAGTCAAATTACTATCGCCTGACGAAAGCGGAAGATTGTTTTCAGGTCTATCAAAAGAGTTTGAAAAGAATATTCATAAGCCATCCTCAATGGTCTTAAAGTTCCCTTATACTTTTTTTTTGAATGCACATTTTGCAGCCATTTGTACAAACTGAAGGATAACAAGGTGTATCCCGTTGTTTACTTGTTTCTTGTCGTGATAATCTGCGATCGGTATTCTGGAAAGTGTCTTTCTTTGGGAATGAGAGCGGAAAAGGTACCATAACCCTATTGGAACTAATCACCATTCCCATTGCGACCTTTTTTTTCTGGGGGGGGGGGGAAGAAAACAGCGCCCGTTTTCCTATTCGGTAAATTTAAAATGTACTACTGGAAAGCTTGTCCCAATGTTCATATGCTACCTTCCACCTGGTTCGGAGTGTCGATCGAAACAGCTAGTTGTCTTCCAGCTGTAGTAGCTGATGGTGTTAAAAAGAAAGGACTGGAACCTCTGAGCGGCATGAGCTGGGATGATGGCCAGACCCGTGAAATATCATTACAAAGCGTCTAATTGCCAGATGGATTTGAAAGAAGGTGGATGTCCCCTCAGGAGTGTTAGAATTCCTATAAGAATTCTAATACATTAGGTTTCTTACAAGATCCTGTAGGATATCTATATTCTACCTATGAGATTCTTTCCGTATCCTTTAGGGTTCCATAGAATATATGGCCTTATTTATCCCTGTCCATTTCACTCAATTATATGATGTTCTTACGTCGGATAAAGTAGTAGTGGAGACGAAACTAAGACATGCGCTTCAAGCAATTGGAGGTGTCTCGCACTCATTCTTCTCAATTTCAGGAAATTCACCTTGACCTTCGCGAAGAACGTGAAGGAACTTACGAAAGGAATATTTGGGAATGTGACATTCCAGGAAATTTTCATTTGGTCGACCCGCTTGACCTTGGATCCCGCAGCATTGCTTTCTTCAAAGGATCGACTGGAGGACGTGTCAATCATGTCCAGCGCCATGGACGAGTTCCCGTTTCATATCCTTCCACAGCTGACCAAGCTGAAAAGATTGGACCTCACTGGCAATCTGTTGAAGAGAGTGCCCGCCCTCGCAAGCCCCAGTCTGGAGATTCTGATTTTTTCACACAATGAAATAGAAAGACTTGAGCCAGGATGGTCCATTCCCCATTTGGTAATACTGAGTATCAGTGAGTTCGATCATGCATTCATTTAGTCGGTTTCTTTGAAGGTTTCAAAGTCTCAGATAAAATCTGTTTACAAATTCATTGAAAAGCGAAGCTCTTGTGGATGGTTGAACCATCTTCGTGCATTCATTAAGTACATCCTTCGAAATGGCGTTAGTTGAATGGCCACAATTAATACTTCCATACTTTTCGTTTTTCGGAATTGTTGGATATGATGCGATTCTGATTCGTCCTACTTTTTACCCCTTAGAATACAACACCATGTCGGGCTTCCCCCCTGGACTGGTCGAGGGAATGAGGAACCTGACGCATTTTGATGCTTCTGGCTGCAATCTGGGACTGATTTTACCGAAGGGATCCCTGACGTTCCAGGGCGAAGTATTGTCAGTAGTGTCTCTAAAACGAAATGAAATCGTCAATCTAGAACGTGGAGCCATCACAGGTAATGTTTCCAATTCCAGTAAACCATCATCATCAAATGAAAAAGCAAAGAACTCAGAAAACGGAGCCTTTAATGAAGGCTCGGGAGTAATAAAACTTAATACTAAAGCAAACTCCTGGGGAAACGAATGACGGCATGCGTGAGACCCGGATTTTTTTGCGGCTAGTCTGGAAACAAAAAGTCCCCAAGCAGCATGTTTACGTAAACAAGATATCAATTCTTTGCAAACAATGTAAATTTATTGCGATTGCCATGAAAATGAGATCACGTAGGGGGTAAAATTTACGTTCCTATATTTACGTCACCAAAGTGTACGTGTATTTTACATAAACACAGGAACGCCTTGTTAGATGGAACACTTCAATTGAATTCGGCCATGGGAACATTAGGAAACGTATTACAGAACACCTCAGAGATCATCACCTGGAACACCTGACGTGTTCCAAAAGTGTTGCGTTAAACGTGTTCTGGATGGTGTTTTTTCAGGTGTTCCGAATCGGAAAATTTTTTACAGTGTAGAACATGGTTAGAATTAGCGTCAGTCAGTCAGTCAGTCACGATCGTCTATATATCATATATTAGATGCAATTGATATTGCCCAATGGTGCAATATGGCATCACAAGTACTTCAGACAATATAAAAATTACTCTGATGCCAATTCTAACTGAATACTCAAACATCTAACCTTAGACTAGAGAGTTTGAGGAATGCCTTCCAAAAAATGCCTTTGATTTTTTTTATACGAGAAAAAGTAACCCAAGTAATCAATGTGAATACCAGTCATGTGCTAGAGCCTAGTAGAAAATTCCATCTTTAGAAGCCAGGAGCAGATAAAATGACTTCCTTTGGTCCCAGCGTCAACGTCATGAAGGAACATGCCCTAAATTCACAAAGTGAAAAACCTAATGAAGTTCTCCGAGAGGGGATTGCCGTTCGTAAGGAGTTGAATATCAGCCGTGAACCTTTGAATTTTCCTGAATATGAAAAATACATTCATACCAATGTATGCAAAATGCATATGAAAACACTGTTAATATTTTCTTCCTCTACACTTTCCGTATGCTGCGCGTATGGGCAAAAAAAAATATTGGGGTTAGGTTTTCCACATTGAAATTGCTGAGAAGGATGAAAGGAATTATGGCTGAAGGGTTGGCACCTAAGTGCTTAATCAAAATCCTTCTATTGACAATCTAGCATGAGAAGAATTGGAATCAGTTGATTGTTCTACCGCAAGGATACTAATTTCTTTCCCCCCCCCCCCCATGACCTAGCTGTGGCTAGTGATGTATGCCCGAATTCTGAAACCCCATTTTGTTAACATTCCTTTAAGAATGTCTTCTTCTAAGGGAAAAAATGAGCACTTTAGCTTAAAGGCTCCTTTATCTCCCATTAATGAGATTTGTACATTAGGGTCCTAACCTTTAAGGTAGGCACAATACGGAATGTTTTCCACGCTGAAGAGTTTTTTTACGTCATTATCATCTGAAAAATACCTAAAACGTTGCTTTTTTGTGAAGCACTGATGAAGTTAAAGCGGACATTTAACTTAACGGCCGTGAGAAGACCAAAGCATTGAAACACCCGGTACTTTAATGGTTAAGTGGACCAGTGAGGAAAAAAAGTATTTCAAAGCCTAATACGCTTTTCTTGCAATCACAAATTACAGTGAAAACGCTGAATATACTGAATTTCGTGTGAAATCGTTTTACAAGAGGAAAAAGTGGCATCAGATTGAATTGTTTTTCATTTCTTGAAGTAAACGGTCTTCATATGACATCAAGCCGAATGTATTTGCCCATCTCGTATGCAGTCTTGATAGTCATCCGTATTCAGGCTTTGAAAAAAGTTCCCGTCGGCACATTGACCTTGCACGGTCCAGTGGAATTGCGGGTTCAGCACCCACCAGGCAATACTGCATCCACAGTCCACGGGATTATCTAGAATGCGCGCGAAGAGGAGTGTCAGCAGAAGCGAAGGGAACTCGGGAGGTCGCGTCAACTCGCTGCTGCATTACTCACCGGACAATTGGATCGTCCCACTTCCCTGCGAGAGGATCTGCACCATCGGGCGAAAAACCTCTTCCGTCAATTCGGTCAATTCATTGTTTTGTAGGTGTATCGTCGTTTCAGGCCCGAAACCTGGAATGAAGGAAGGAGGCGTGTTTATGTGGCACTGGTTGAAAATCGCGCAGGATATTGTGTATGGTGGTCTGAGAATTGATGATTCTCAAAAGAATGCAAATTATGATTTAGATTCATAAACTCACCAGATATTGCATCCGGTTCTATTCTTGAAATCGAGTTACCTGGGAGGAAAATGTTACTTATGCTTGTAGTACCGAATGTTAAAATGCCAGTCGCCAGGGTCGGTCCGAGGGAGCAGCTCTGACAGAAGAACATGTCCAGGTTCCCCAAAACGCTGAAGAATCCAATCGGGATCTCCGAGAGAGGATTGGAAGCTGGATTAAATAGAATTAAATTCGATTCTCACTCTTAAAGTTTATTGTATATGAAACATAATAGAAAAATGAAACAAAGTAAACAAAAATTACTTTGCAAATAGGAACGAATAAATGTCTTACGAAGTTTACACCGTTTTATATAAAAACACGAATATAAAGGACTCTCTTATGCCGATTCTACGCTGTTAACGGTGACAGCGACCTAATAATTTTTACAGTAGGTTGCAGCAAGCAATCACGGCACTGAATGAATCCAAGATGACTATTTCCGTAACGTCAAGGGAGTTTTCTACATTCTTCACCAAAATTCATTCAGATAATTTGCATCGTAATATTCGACGGACAAACGAGGGGGTAACGGTTTGCATGGGCAGAAACTAAATGGATTTTAACATTCTCAGTCTACTATGTTTCAGACAAAGCAGTGCATCCAGGAGCAATACTCACCGTCAATGTCCATAGAAGCGACATTTTTTTCCCATATTCAATCGACGTGTTGAAGAGTGAAATAACGCAAGGATTTTCAAACGCAGGGATATAGGGACATAGCCGTGAATTTTATAATACCGCATGTGATTCTGCACTCACCCATATGGAGGACTTCCAGATTTGGGAGTGATGAAACACTCTCAATGGTCGCTATTTCATCCTGGAAAAGGATGAGTTGCTTCAGACTAGCGCTGTCGAGCCGAGGCAGAGTGGTCAAAGGGTTGCCATAGAGGAATAGATGGGTGAGATTGCTGAACTGAGGAAGGATATCCCAGGGAAAGTCTCCCAGAGCGCTATTGGTAATTTGCAGCTTCCAAATTCGTTCTTTCGAGGGGAGTATAGCCATGGGGTGGATGGCGGCCACGGAAGTGCTGTCGATAGAAATTATACCGAAGGAGACCGCGCCAAATATTCCTTCGGGCAATTCTGTAACTGCGTCGTTTTCGGTCAGAAAGAACTCTCTGAGAACAAAGAAGAAACCAGGGAAAGTGATTTTCGTTCGAAATAATTAACTTCTTGATTGATTCTGAGAGGAGGAGATGAGGGAAAGAATTGAAATTATGGAAAGCTCCAGAAAACTTATGAGGAAAGTCGAAGGCTTTCTTCTGAATTCTGACAGTAGGGAAGACTAAACAAAACTGTCCATTAGCACCCAATGATCATGTTTCCCATTTCCAAAGCATAAGGAGATACAGAAAATATTCTCTTTCCACCATCGAACCTGATTCTCTCCTTGACGGTCGATTCGCTCGCTATTTCCGATTTTGAATTTCATCCCTTACGGAAATGTCCTATAGGAAACCTATAGTTATTTCTTATAGGAAACTTATAGACTTTCCTATAGGTTTTTGAAACACGAAAAACCTATAGGATCCTAAAGGATCCTATAGGATCCCTATAGGGTCTTATAGGTCTCCTGACCTATAGGATTTGGGGAGGATATTTTGGGTTTCGAAACCCTGGCATTACGACGGAAAAGGCGACAGGGGTTAATATTGGCGCAGAATTTCGGAGTAAATAAAAAAAGGATTAAGGGTTCTTCCATGATAGGGACACTTACATTATTAATACGAGTACTGCGAGAGTCTGCATAATTTAAGGCCCGACCCACATATGTCGCTGGATTGCACGCCAACTTCCTTTGATAGAAAGAAGTAGTATTCTTCTCTCGACCTCAGAAAATAGATGACCGAACCTGCGAGCACGTCTCTTTACTGAAACTCCACTTGGATAGTCTACTCAGTTTCGTGAGAGAAAGATGGCGCACGTGACTTGTGTGGGTCTGTGTCTCCTGGTCCTTTTTTCAAGAATCCATGGAACCAAGAGTGAGTTCTGTCAACTGGCTACTCATGGTGACTCTTTTGTGGTCAGTGTGTTTGGGCATTTCGGCATTCAACAACAAACGAGGGTGAAGGACTGTGATTATTGTGGCAGAGATGCCCAGTCAATCTCCTCTCTGAAGATCGCATTTACCTTTTGGAGACCTGGACAGATGGGTTCCGCCATACGCGACGTCCGATGGTTTGTTCTGCTGAATGCACTTCTGATAATCGGCGGAATCGAGCTGAACCCCGGTCCTGGTAAACAGCAGAAAATTACGGATGCCTTCCCCGGATCGAGTCTATCAAGACCTGTAGCGCAAGAAACCCAGTCGTCCAATCATTCAAGGTCGACAGATTCTATCTCTTCATGTGAATCCGAACGTGTCGACCCAGACATCTGTCTCAAGGACATCGCGAAGGTGCTAACCGCAGTCAACAGGAAAATCGACTCACTCGTTGGAAATCAAGAAACTGTGATGAAGGACCTACGGCAGTACACATCAGACTTCTCAGAAATGAAGAAAGAGCAGATTCGTCTAGCAGAGGATAACGCTCATCTTGTCAGACAAGTGCAATATTTGGGGGAGCAAGTTGATCGGTTAGAAGGCCAGATGCGGAAGAAAAATCTTCTGCTTGGAGGAATTCTCGAAGAAGCTCGGAATGAAACCCCGGAAGATTGCGAAAAGAAAGTGAGAGACATACTTGAAAATGTCCTAGGCATTTGTGATAATATCCAATTGGATAGTACCCATAGAATTGGCCGGAAGNATGAAACGTTTATCCTTGCTTATTTACAGAATGCTTCAAATGTGGCAAAATATATTTTTGTGCTTATATTTCCTGAGAGAATACGGCTAAGATGCGACAATTGCCACTGTCGCTGGATTATTAAAAACAGTAGGTTGCAGCAAGCAATCACGGCACTGAATGAATCCAGGATGACTATTTCCGTAACGTCAAGGGAGTTTTCTACATTCTTCACCAAAATTCATTCAGAAAATTTGCATCGTAATATTCGACGGACAAACGAGGGGGTAACGGTTTGTATGGGCAGAATCTAAATGGATTTTAACATTCTCAGTCTACTATGTTTCAGACAAAGCAGTGCATCCAGGAGCAATTCTCACCGTCAATGTCCATAGAAGCGAAATTTTTTTTCCCATATTCAATCGACGTGTTGAAGAGTGAAATAACGCAAGGATTTTCAAACGCAGGGATATAGGGACATAGCCGTGAATTTTATAATACCGCATGTGATTCTGCACTCACCCATATGGAGGACTTCCAGATTTGGGAGTGATGAAANTTTTTTTCCCATATTCAATCGACGTGTTGAAGAGTGAAATAACGCAAGGATTTTCAAACGCAGGGATATAGGGACATAGCCGTGAATTTTATAATACCGCATGTGATTCTGCACTCACCCATATGGAGGACTTCCAGATTTGGGAGTGATGAAACACTCTCAATGGTCGCTATTTCATCCTGGAAAAGGATGAGTTGCTTCAGACTAGCGCTGTCGAGCCGAGGCAGAGTGGTCAAAGGGTTGCCATAGAGGAATAGATNACTTCCAGATTTGGGAGTGATGAAACACTCTCAATGGTCGCTATTTCATCCTGGAAAAGGATGAGTTGCTTCAGACTAGCGCTGTCGAGCCGAGGCAGAGTGGTCAAAGGGTTGCCATAGAGGAATAGATCGGTGAGATTGCTGAACTGAGGGAGGATATCCCAGGGAAAGTCTCCCAGAGCGCTATTGGTGATTTGTAGCTTCCAAATTCGTTCTTTCAAGGGGAGTATAGCCAGGGGGTGGATGGCGGCCACGGAAGTGCTGTCGATGGAAATATGACCGAAGGAGACCGCGCCAAATATCCCTTCGGGCAATTCTGGAACCGCGTCGTTTCCGGTCAGAAAGAACTCCCTGAGAACAAAGAAGAAACCAGGGAAATAGATTTTCGTTCGAAATAATTACTTCTTGATTGCTTCTGAGAGGAGGTGATGAGGGAACGAAGTGAAATTATGGAAAGCTCCGGAAAACTTATGAGGAAAGTCGAAGAAACTGAATATATTATATAATGGATATGAAGTAAAGGATTCCACCGATAAAATAACTGACGTTTCGAATTGATGAAGTAATTCTGACAGTAGGGAAAGACTAAACAAAACTGTCCATTAGCACCCAATCATCATGTTTCCCATTTCCAATGAATGAGGAAGGAGATACAGAAAATATTCTCTTTCCACCATCGAACCTGCTACTCTCCTTGACGGTCGATTCGCTCGCTATTTCCGATTTTGAATTTCATGAGAACTTCACTGTGCTGTTATATCGAGGTCGACATATCTTTATTTTTCCTTTATAGTTGTTTTTCTTGCCTCTTGGCTTGACACTCCTGTTGTCACTGTGGGAAAATAACAGGTGTTACTATCCAATTGCCATTTACTTTCTTTTTCCTTAGTCTGTCCACGGTTTCCATGACTCCCGTACAACTAAGCTCACCACTGCACCCAACCTACCCAGCCAGGCAGTGACTAAAACTTCCAGTACCATCACGGCTGGATCGTAGCAGTCAGTGGAGAAGAGCGACCACTGGTGGCAGCGTGGATGAGGTAGAGAGACCCACTCTCAGACTGTCGCACTGGCTTGTTGCAATTCGCATCCTCTTGTCTCCATGCGGCGTGGACATGCGCACCATATTGAGATCCTTGGGAATGTTCATGTCGGGTACTAAAGGCATTAAATAATTCAAGTCCAAGATGGTTTGAACGAGACAGAGAAAGAAACCCCAAATGTTTCGAGACCAGTGACGTGGCGGACCTGGAGCTATCTATTTCTAAAGGGCATCTATTTCCTCATACATTCAAAGGACATTCGAAAGTGATGAAAGTCTCAGCCTGAATTTCTCGATTACATTTCGATTGAACTTCAATCCCGAGGTTTTACATTAGAGCAAATAAGGAATTTTGCACTTTCCATCCTGATAGACGTGTCTAGTTTTAGTGAACATGACTGAAATGAAGCGAAAAGTGAGATGAAGTCGTCGCCTAATCATGATGACTCACGAGAATTCCAAGAAAGGCCAAACGACGTCATTGAAGGCCGAGTATATGTCGTCGCTCGACGTCGCCAGTGAGCAATCCACAGCAGTTCCGGAGCAATTGCAGGGGAGGATTTCAACTGGATCGGGACACAGGTCTTGCGCGGTCGTCCCGCGGAGCGCAAGGAAGGAGAGAGAGAGGCAGAAAAAGACGAAGCAGTGCTGCATCTCGATGGCGACCGATTGAGGTATGGGAATGGAGCTGGCGAGCCACGGTTCGGATCCCCTAGGTGCCTCTCATTCGTGGAGGTTTTTTTCCTCGATTGTGGGAGAAGCAGCACTTGCGCTTCCAATGGCAAACGATAACGGTCTGTACTCGCAAATGATAACGGTCTGAATATGGTGGGGCCGAGTCTTCTTGCGTGCGGATCTAGCGACGTGTTCAGAGTAATTATGATCCTTGAAATCCAGTTAAGTGCTCCTGGTACTGCTGTATGTTAGTCCGAGATGACACCATACACACAACAAAGTAGAAACATACAAGGAGGTACAAACGCATGACGAAAAATGCGTTCGTTGAAAAGGCCTCGAAGCAAAATAAGGTATACATGTTTACCATTCTCATCTCAATTCAGAAGGTACGTATAGGGTAATTTTTTTAGGATCCCACATGTACCTCATTTCGGGCTCATGGGCGTTAGAGAAACCTGCTAATGAACCTCAATTTTCAGCTTTGAGGAGCTTAGAAGTAAGCCCTAATGACACCTTCATATCCCACCGCGTCTCCTGCAGTCGGCAAACTGTCACAGATAACACGGTGACAACTTGGCAAGATCTCCACGATGCCGTACGACGTGCCGACTGTCTGATAAACGGCACTTTTTCCTGTTATCACGGAGACAGTAGGTAGCAAGTCTGCACTATTTTAAAGGACAATATTAATGTTTATTGAAAGTTGTCCACTAATTTTTTCAAGAGTAAAAACTCCTGATCTGTCGGCTTGCACTCCACTATCCTCGTGCAAAACCCCAGCATTTAGAATTTTCCGGAATCGTCGATTACCACTAAAAAATAATAATCATATTAATGCGTTCAAAAATTTCTTGAAATTAGTATTTTATTCCAAAACATGAATGCTGTAATCCTTCGAAGTGTCCATCCCGCGATTGCACACGCCGACCCAACCAGCGAAGGAACTTCTGAAAGGCATCAGCATCTGCCTTTTGGGGTACCCGCCATAGTTCCGAATGAACAGGTCTTAGACAGATGTAGTGTTTGAGTGGCTCTTGGTCCCGGAGAGCGGGGCAACACTGGGGGGAGTGCCGGCATGGCTGGAAGCGGAAAAAGGACAGGGGAAGCGTGCTGCATGTGCATGGCGGAGGGCAGGTCGGCTC
>CAJPEV010005262.1:0-16001 GCA_905338385.1 Darwinula stevensoni
TCCCACGCGGCGGACAAGCAAAAATAGGCTGGTCGTCAACGTGTTAACAGGGGTCTCCTTGGACTGCTTAACCTGTTTAGAGAAATGCATTGAGACATTTTTATTCTCCAACGTTCTCCTTGGGAAAAGATCAAGTACCGCATGAAAATTACTCGGGTCTTATAATTAATTAGTCACTTCCTCATACCACAGAATAGCAGCTACATACGCGCCATCTCGCATGGTTCGTGGGAAACTTTTCGTTCAAATGGCTACGATAGATGTCTTATGAAAAATGTTGGCTGCCGCCCTAGCACCAATGTGGAGCCTATATGGGCAGCCAACTGCGATGTGGACCCACGCTGCACCACTCGCAGCCAACGTGGGCCCAAGGTTGTGTGCTGCCTGTGATGCTCTGCAGGAGTTCATTTCACCTTTCCCCCTCTTGCGCATCTTTGTGTGTGAGTGTGTGCGCGTGCGTGTGTGGCTGTGTGTATGCGCGTGCGTCTGGCAGTCCGTGAGGACGAGCTTCCCCCAATACTTCAAACTTGCCGAAGTTTTCATCTCTGAACCATGAACGTCTTCTCGCATCAAGCACATTTTAACAAAAGCTTTTGAAAAAATGAAGGAGGAAAACGGGATGGCTTTCGTCTTTTCCACCGTTGTCGCAAGCTCCATCCATTGCAGTCCCACGCGCTTCTTACCGGTTGCGTAAGAAAAATTAATCTTGAAGTAGTGTGAAAACTATTTCCAAATGGCGTTTCAAACTTCAAACTTTACTTCAACCTATTCACTTTCCCCTCCCCCTTATTCTCCACGAATTTCACGAAGGTAAAGCCTAGGCCTACCTTCCCCGTTCAGGAAAATTGAGATCCTCGACTTACATACTACTATCGATGTCCATCTCTGGGATTTCGAGATCTCTCGGTGAGAACGGGTAACATTCGGCCTATCTGAAGTTTCTCGAACCATCTCGATGGTATCTGTGAGCCTTTCTTTCCGAAACTTAAATGACATCGGACGCGGCAATTATGCCCACGCACTATGATTCCATATCCCACCAAATCGATCGGTCATTGCCAATCACCGATTCAATCTCACTATTATTTCATGCACTCAGAACGAAATGAATCGCACGTTAAGAATCGAAGCCCAGACGTCGATGCATGAGCAAGGAGCCGTCACGAATCCGATCTAACTACAGCAAGATATTCCGCAACAGTGGGGGACGGGACTCCAGCCATACGTGAAGCCTAAATAAACGAGAGCTAATTTCCTTTTTCATAACGCATCGCAAGCAGAAAAGAGGGGAATTTAACGTGCTGCGCAAGTGTTCGTTCTTTTGGTGGGGTTATCTTCTTTGAATATCCTCCTGGGGTAGGGAACCGATAAGAGGAGGGGGAGGGGAAATACCGAGATGTCGCTGGCATGTTCAAAAATTGGGATTAAGTGTTCGAAGTAGCCCCGAGGCGATGGAGCTTCAAATTTGCTGGAGCAATACTGTGTTGAGAGGGTGCTCATTCCCTCGTGTACGAGCGTTCTCGAGAAAATGTTGTGTCCCCGATCTTTTCGTGACCAGAGACTTCGAAACAGAAACAGGAAAAGGAAATTTATGCGTTGAAGGAAAACTCTGCTGGTCCAACAAACCCCATACGGGGCTCGAATTTCATTTTCATGGTGACCTTGACATCCTCGAGTGGGGTATTGTGAAGAGGAGGCATTCTGTTATGGAACTCGTTTTCGTAAAGGCCTTTTTTTTTTCAAGAAGCCCCTTTTTCAAGGTCTAGGAGGAAAGGAACCCTTGTGCTCCCTCACTCTCGCTCCTTTTTTCCTTCCTCCTTGGAGCCCCTGCGCTCCTTCGAGGAGCTCACACATCACCTCTCCTCCTCCCAGCCTTAAAGAAAGATTCTTCCTCCATTTGGAAGGGCCGTAATCAGGTCAGAGTGGCATATTTAAATTGAGTTTTGATTGAGAATAAAGTTGCACAGAAGAGAAGCCCTCCCGAGCCTTCATCGCTACTCTGATGACATGAACGGAAAATAAATTTTTGGGGCTGCATATTGAATTGTCAGCTTCTCTCCAGAATACAAGGCTGCGATGCAGCACGCAAATGAAAACAAAAACTTGTTATTCCTTAGAGATTGAGAAGACCACCCCCAACCCCACCCCCACCCCCTCCCCCCCCCACCCCCACACTGCCCCAGGTCATCACGCATTTCCTATCTTGTGATCGAAAGTTATCCTTATCCTGTGAGGACAACGCGGTCGACGCAGGCATACGTAAATGAATTAATTACTCATGTCAACGTAAGCGACTGGGATTCCCACTGATGAACATGCTAAACTAGTTGGAGCAGAGCGAAGTGAAAGAGACTTATTTCTCGCTGCAATTCGAGGTATGGACCTCTCGAGCGTTGCCTCTTTGCCATAGAAGGAATTAACTCCCAAAATAGATTCCCCAAAATGTCCTCAATCCATCCGAACGCTTCTCCGTCCTTTCATCACCGGAAATCGAAGCGAAATCGAGTTCGAAGGAGATCATCTCAGGCAGGACTGACCGGTCTAGAGGAGGAGGGGGGGAAGGGGGGGGGATAGGGTGAAGTGGCCGTGCATTTTCGCGCGCTCGAGTGTGAAGCGACTGCCAATTGCCCCGAGGGTTTATGAGAGTTTCTTCGGCGACGAAGTGGAGCCGGAGGTCGACACGCGTCTCGACGATGCGCAGCCACTCAAACCGCCAGTCTCGGCTCGGTCGTTTGCGGACACCTCGCGAGGAGTCCTCTAGAAAAATATTAATGGAAATGGGAAAATCGAGCAAAGTTCATCTTTGCTGAATTCTCCGGCTTACTCTAAGTGTCTGACAAGTGGATCGTAAAGAAGATGGAATGGTTTTTGCTTTGGGATTCGTGCACCGTCGAATCGAGAGCAGGGCTGGTCAATTTTTCCAAGGAGGAAATGAATTATGAAAAAAACTCCTTGAGGGTCTGAATCAACTTGAACGCCAGACCCTTACACAACTGAAAGTTTTGGCAACGATTCATCGGATTCATCCATTGTCTAATTCGCGGTTTAAACAACGTGATTGTAAGGTGGAATTTTTGCAACAGCGGCTGCTCGAAAATTTATTTATCTCAGATTACGTGTCGCATTTTATGTCTCGATAATTTTTTTCCTCGGTATCGACATGTCTTGCCATCCTCGCCCATCCCCCACCTCCCACCTCCCCCACCTCCCCCAGGTTCTCCCACCAGAAAAAGTTCTACTTCCGCTGCCATCTTTAAAAAGATGAGGTCAGAATGACGGAATCCGTAACTTGCAAGTCTGCTTCAGCTGCGAACATGGGTATGCGATACCGTTCGGTTTTTCTCCCCCGATACCACTCGCTTGCTGAGAGGTTCGTAAGCCTCCAGTTGCCTAATTTAGCCCTTAATTTAGCAATCATGAATTTTATTTTCGAGAAAGACCTGTTTTTTTATGTTGATTAGTTAGTCATTTAGTAAACCGGTATTTCCCTCCAACCAATATAAGAAAAACAAAAAAGGGTTACGGAAGGGTAGCCGATGGGGTCACCACTTAGAATATCGATAAATAAATCAAATAAAATATTAAAATGAAAGGGATTCGAGGGGATTAAAAAGTATTCATCCCGTTCGAGGGGAAACTTTTCCCACAGATCACAGACTTACCAGGAGCCTTGAGCGAAAACGAGGAGGAGGAAGACGCAAATCAGCTTCATATCAAAGGGTTATTTCTCTTCCTGTTAGTTCTCTAGTGATTTCTGGGTAGATTCTGCTTAGGATCTGCGTGACGGAAGGAGAGCAAGGATGGAAAATAATGGAGGGAGGAGGCGGTGTTCTCCCTCGGAGTTGGTTTTCTAGCGGGGATTCCGCACATCGCGCGTGCTGCACTGTACGCACCGAAACTCCACGCATTGCACTCACTGAAACTGCACAACTGTGTGCTGGCGTACGGATGCAGCCGAGAATCACGAACGCACTGCGTTCTTTTTTCTCTCTCTCTACATATGATGGGGACTCATACCAAGGTCATCCGTTAGAATGTATTCGTATGCTTTTTCTTTTAAGTGTCAGCTTAGAAGACAGGCTCTTGTGTGAACAATAATATATTGTTCACAAGAGACACAGAGCATACTTGCCTCCAGTCATCACGTCCCAGTTCTTCAGTTGCGTTTCCATCCGCAGGAATGGATATAAAAAACATGTAATGGGGCCCAACGTAGAGCAACTGGCAAAGATTACTAATAACCGCTTCGGATCCAATTAATTAAGTTACCTTAATTGGCAGTGGCTTCGATGAGTATATCAAGAGTTTCAGAAAGAAAAAAAAAGTTATCGAGCGACATTACCACAACCAAATAAGGAAAACACGCCTCGAATTTATTTCGCAGGAAATTGGTTCAGGAAGAATGTTGCCGTCCCGTAACGTATAAGACTGATCTTCGCGAACGACACGCTCTCATTGACATTGAAGGCACGTTGAACCAACATCGACAAGCGAAGAAAGTCCTTCAGCGACAGAGCTCCCAATGTGACCCTGGATCCCAATGAGGTTCGGATGTGAGATGAAGTGCTGCCACGCCTGCGTGAGACACAACGCGACGGGGGGGGGAGGCGCTGCTCGCCAGCCTGAGGCGACAGCCCAGGGATGTCCGATCCTCATCCATTCACCCCGCTTCCTCACTGCCTCAGCGCTGAAGCTTGCTAGGCATGCTTGTCTGAATCGCTATGATGGTGATCGTATCCTTATTACCGCCCTATCATCTATGAAGAGTAAAATTATTTTGGAGCAAAAAATTGGAACAAGAGCCCCTTTATCGCAAGCTGAGTCCCTAAGTGCAAGCAGTGGAGCTGTTTTGGCATCCGTGTCTCCAGAAAAAAACTATTGCACCACCCATAGACCAAGGTGACAGATTCCTTTCAGCTGCTCACGACCTCAACAATACGCCTTCAAAACAGCGCGTCTATAACTATTTTTTTTTTACCGTAATGGATAATTATATTCACGTTCAATAATTGCATAGCAGGGATAATCCTCCCTATATAATGATGCCTTAGAATAATATATATCTTAATATAATTATACAATTAAGAAGCACAATCACAACGAAATCAATTGGGATTCAATCCGATTGGATGTGTAAAAACGAGAATTCATGGATCTGACTGGTTTTCTCATCCATAAAACTTTTTTTTTCAAATGTTCGAACTTGGTAGAAAAGAACGAGAACAAAAAAGGGCGGAAAATTGATCGTAAAGGCGATAATCTTCGGCATATGACCGAAGGAAGAGGAGTTCATCGTTTGCAGGCATAATGTGTTCTCAATTATTCATTAATGACTAATTACTTGATTGCATCTATTTACTTGACTCAACACGGACATTCAATTACAATCGCTCAATTTCACGAAATGACAGACGCTCAAAACATTTTCGAGCGGGGCCGTATTCGAGTCAGGGAATAATACTCTTTTACAGATAACTACAAATAATAATGCAAATACGAATTTCCAATCCAAAAGCAGTCGAAATGAAAGAGTGCAGGTGTTTCTTCCAAAGGTTCTCGAATGTGCGAGGAAGTGGATAACATTGTATGAAGTCTTTGGAAGAAAAAGAGGGGGAGTTGAATTGTAGGTCGATTTCGTAGGCCTTTTTCGCACCCAAAAATGAAACGAGATATCATATTCGATGGGGGAGGGGACGACGGGAAGCATTCCCTTCCAATAATGATTGTCGTCTCTGATAGGGTTCGTAAGAAATTTCAAGAAAAATGTCAGCATTATTTTTTTTTCGGTTTCCAATCATGGCAAACAGGAATAGCGACTGGAAATCTCCATAGAGATTTGTAGTATCATGAAAAACTTATTTAGTATCAGGAAAAACTTACAATCAGATGGAAATCTCAAGGGCTGTTACAAACTTCCACCAATGTGCAGTTTTCAAGTGGGAGACCTAATTTTTAGGGAAACAAGATGGACTCGCCTACGTCCCAATGGAAGATTGAACTAGTCGTAAAATGTCCCATGGGTCCATCTCGGGGGAGACTGAGCGACGATTGAACCCAATACGCATGCTGGCAAAGTCCAAGGAAAAGTGAAGATAATTAGCATGCATATTTTCTATTATCGAGGGTGAAATCAGGGTGAAATTAGTTCAAATAACTGAGAGATGGCTCGTCCTGAGTCATGACAAATGTTGGTTACCGCCCTAGCGCCGATATGGGACATACATGTGCAGCCCACTGCGATGCGGGCCTACGCTCCCCACTTGCAGCCAATGTGGGGCCAACGTTGTGTGTTGCTGGGTCGGTTGGAGGCAGTTTGCCCTCCGGAGCACCTTTTTACATCCATACCATTAGTTTACTATGGATTGGTTCTCCTCCTGCAGCACGAGCGTGAACGTTCTCTACTTACTGCAGTGTCTTTGCGATTGATATGAGACGGACAGAAGCCGAGGTTGAAAGCAACCAACGCTCTTTAAGCCATGCGATGTTCTTTCTCCTAACCTTCGTTTAAATGTATCTCCCTTGGCATAGCCAGTGTTTCGACAAGCGAGGGCCCAGTGGAACAGAGTGGGCGGGGGGAGAAGTGATGAACGCATTACGACCGGAGTTGATGGGGTAATATCAAAATTTGGTGGGCTACAAACACCCCCTCCCGCTACGCTACCTAGGTTCTCAAATGTGAGTACTTCTATCACTCCAATGGTTCGTTTCTCGCTGATTGGCACCGATTCGTTGTCAGAAAATAGAAGTCCCAATTATCCTCACCCCATCGAGACCGGTGCCCTATGGAACGATCCTCCTTCCACAATTACCAGGAGTTTCTCTGATCTATGAAAATGTTTCAAACCGGAAGACCCCAGTTGCGAAGAACCGCGGTAGTCCAGTTAAACATATAGCGTTATCGATCCTGGTCGCTAGCGACGCCAAGCGACAAATGCGTGTTTGTGTGTGTGACAACTCTACATGCTAAAGGCTTCGAGATATGAACAGCGGCATTCAGCATGAATCTATTATCGTCCGGAGATGTGCTTTTGCGAAATGAAATTGAAAGATTGGCCTCACATGAGGGGAGGGGGGTGGGGGGGGGCAAATCCACGGAAAATCGGAGTTTCGCTCTCGTCACGCCATCTTCAGGATGGACGAGGAGATGAAAGTTAGCGCAGGACTCGTCAGGCAACGGAGGCATTGCTGATCACAATGCTTTCCGCCAGCTCTCCTGAATTGAGGGTTTCAAGCGTCCGTAATGAAATGCGAGGTGATTAGTGACTTTCGCCACAAGGGCTCCGCAATTAAACCCCTCAGCTCTTGTGGTTTTCATCGCTCAAAATCCAGAATTGCAGAAACGATGGCGCTTTCCAAACAAAAGCGAATGGCGGGAGCATCATTGTCTGGGGCGCAGCCATGGCGCTTCCAAGTGAACCTGCGATTTATTCAGCGACGCAAGGGATGGGAGCCGATTTGTGGCAACTATGCACTTCGTTTCTGAAATAGGGTGAATTGTTTCCCGATATTGCATTTCCATCGGTAGATAGCAAAAAAAAACAACAGCAAAAGTACACTATATTAAGTTAGCGAGCTTGTTTGCACTTCGGGCAAACTTGCTATGGAATCGCCTTCGGCGCATTACAATCGAAGAAAATTGTTAATGCATTCAAAGCATTCAAAGCGCATGCTGAAGGAAAACCTCGATTCAGGACTTGAGACACCCTCACGATCATCCCCAACCTTCGCTCTTGACGCTCGCAAACGGGGTGGACTCCCCTCCCTCGTAGTCGGTCGGATGGTCCGGTCCCAATTGAAACATCGACTGAAGTCGCTGCATCTGCTCGTTCCGGCGTCGGCCAAGCAGTGTTAGGGTACTTGCTTTTTTTTTAACCTTTTGGCGTCCGGTTTGTTTGCAAAGTCTCTACCCTTCCATTCCAAGTTTTTCCTACGCGGTCAGAGCAAACTATTGGAGGCAATGATTGTGGCATTTTCACATTTTCTCACTTCAGCTGCGCAATTTGTTTTTTTTTTAAATCATCGTAAAATCAGTGACACTTATGACTTCGAATAATATGTCCACATACCTAGACGTATGAAAAAGCAAGCAGTTCCCGCACATTTTACCCCTTGTTGCATAGCATCTACGTTTTTAGACAATTTTTTATCATTCCTTTAACGACCACATTCTACAAAACTTCAACTAGGACTTCCTGTCCATACTTTATGAAATCACGATACATATCACAAAGCAACCACATTCATGCGCAGAAACCATGACATTGGTGCCCGGAGACAAAACACCACCACAAAATGAGAATAAAAAAGTAATGCCTAAAAGTATTCCGAAATTGGGCGCAAAAAAATTATTCATAACTCGAACAATTTCGTACGATAAAGGTTGCTCTTCTAATTTAGTAATGACATATACAAACAGAAGTTAAAATGTGACGTCAGTTACCTGGTATGCGTCCGGAAGGCGAGAGATCCGGACGAAAGAACTGAAATCTGAAAGATATATTTGGGGCGGGTCCGCGCAAGGCAACTCGCAAACACGAATCGTCTCTGGCGTGGACAGCAAAAAGTTACGCCACATGCCAATATTAAATAATAATACTGCAATGGGAAGGCTGCGACACGAAGTATATACCTCTTAGAGCCTTTTAGTCCTCTGAGTGGAAGACCCCTTGACCCAATTATTCATCCGGTACCGATTATTACTAGTTTTTCTTCAAAATTAAACATGAATTAACAGATAACCTAAACGAATGTCCGTTTTATGCTAAACAAATATTATTAGCATTACCACGGAAGTCGGCTTGGATTTAGTTCCGATGCAACTCATCTGCACTCAACTATTAATAAGTGGGCCACTCAGGGTTTCCCCAGGTTTTTTAATCCATATAGTGATTTTTACTTCTACTTCACTCGTAAAATTGACATATGAGAAAACTGCAGTTTTAAGAGTTTTTTTCTTAATGTTCAAGAGGCTATATTTTGCAAAGCGAAGACATCGCACACTTTCTTCAGTTTTAATAAGTAAAAAATATATATATTGTAAGAAATATGCTCAAATCACTTCAAAATTCCACTAGATCGCCCTAAATAATGTAAATTCGCAGGAAATGGAATTACAGGAACGTCTTTATTTCGACCTTTCCATCCAGAACTCTCAAGTCTGCGAAGTTGCAAAGCATTTAAGGCCTCTGGGGTCACCAATAACGGCTGAATGCAAGATAGGCTTATTTGGAAGATCATCCGTTGGGTTTAGGAATGGGATTCAAGTCTGTACATATCTTTACAGTTCAAGTATTCAAGAGTAACTAACAGGATTCCAAAGCATTAGCATCAGCAACAATGGAAAGAGGAAAGAAGGTAAGGAATAATGGCTGTGAAGAGGAAGCGATGAGGCTCCAGAATGAGGTGAAGCCCAGAATGCGATGAGGCCCCGGAACCGATTGATGCTGATGCGTTTCGCGGTCGCTACCATGTAGTTAGAGGTAGCCGACCCAGTAGCCAATATTGAAGAGCGCGAAGCAGACGGGGAAGGCGATGCGAAAGACGACGTCCAACCTGCTGGGTCGAGATTGGACCTTGTTGAGCCAGAGGGAGAGGCGACCCTTGGCGGCCATTTTGGACTCCTCCACCTCGAAGGGCACAGACTCGAGCTCGGTCTGGTCTCGGTCCCGACGCTCGCTCGACTTGGAGGCGTAGCTCACGAAGACGGACTCCAGGAGTGCCAAGAACATGAAGTTGAGGCACATGCCCGTCCACACGTCGATGGCCCACGGAGGGGAGAGAATGGGGAAGCACCGGTGTACGAGGTTTGCAATGGGATGCTGGCAGGAATGAGTGGTGTATTCCACCGCTCTTTTAAGGGAAAAGGAGAGGGTAAGGCAGGCAGAGATTGGTAGATTGGGAAGTCCAATTATCGGCCTGCTTGAACTGCAAGACTACAATGTAAATGCAATTACATTCTGGGTTTCATTACCTAGAAAGGCTTTTTGGATCAGACTTCATTTAAGAGAGAATTTTAAAAAATTTAGGGAGATCCATTAGAGCTAAGAGGAAGGGAGGCACCAGACATTGAGTATCACCCCGTAATTGCGCGGTGTTCAATGAGATCTTCAATGCCTCCCTATCCCTCGTAGGATGGTCATTCTATGCGAGGCACTTCGTGTGTAGTTTCGGAAAAATTTTTAGTCATGAAAAAGTGCGTTATTGGCACGAACTCTATTACAACTGGAATTCCGGCTGTGTCTTGCCCATATTCGTCCCTTGCCCATATTCGAAGAGTGAGGGTGGTGGTTGAAGAAAGGTAAAACCTTTGAAAATTGTTTTCCACATTACCGCATAGGATATTGAAGCCTAACTTACCTCTTTCCTCAGGCGCTACATGAGGCTTCATAAACTCAAAGTACTGCAGATCGAAATGGATCATTAACGAAAGAGCAATGGGGCCAGAGCAGCTTTTTCGTGTTACAGATCGCCAGGAACGATTGAGATTTGATTAGAGAATGACTCCTACAACAAAGCCTTAACACGAGGAGAGAAAAGAGGGCGAAGCAGACCGTCCCTGATGCTGAGGACATGATTGCCGTTTCCTTTAGTTCGGGCTTGTAAGAACATACCATTTGATATTCATCTACGATCTATACCAAACAGCAGTCGGATGTGCCAATCATGAAATCCATTTATTCCCAAACGAAGATCATGGTAACGTAGAATTATAATGGAAAAGGAATTTGTTGAAGCACCTGGTTTCTTTCCGTGTAAGAGCTATGTGGGTTGTTCTGCCTCAGATTGACATTTTTATGGACAGAAGCATTCTACATATTAGGTGAGATTTTAACCGGTATGGCGAGTGAAAATTAAATAAAAATTCGTAGAAACTTAGCCCTCCTTGCTATTCCAATTATTTTGCCAGCACATTGCAATAATCGTATAATGCAGAATGATTCTGTGCCTTGGCGCTGTAAATGGATGACATCATGATGAAAAGAGCTTAGCCACGAGCGGCTAGGCTCTTTCCTTAATCAAGGATATTCAAGGAATTCCTCGAGTCATTAATATCTCTATGGCCTCTCTTACTGTTGCGTGGAGGTGCACTGCTTCAAATGTAATTGGAGGAATGGGAGGGTCCAGCATTTTTCAATTACTTCCTATGAGGTGTTTTATCGTTAACGTCGATTTCAGCTAATATGGCGAATTACTTGTAGCCGTTAAAATCTATCGAAAGTTGTCTTTCCTTAATGTATTTTCTATGCCTCATCGTTGGGTGGTGTTCCGCACTTGAAAGTTTCCAATGAAACGAGGCGCACTCCTGCAATATGAGCTAAAAATCTCCTGATAGATAAGTGCCTCGGTGCTGGGGTTCTCAGCGAGAGGCAAATGCGTATTCACATTGGTCCATAAGGAGATGAGGTTATTCGAGAGTGGCGCCTGCTTTGTGGAGCGGCGTCCACTCAAAAATATACACTTCTCTTACAAGTGCCTGATGTCATTCAGTACTTCGGCATTCTGTTTCCTCATTCCATGTTACAGCACATTTCGTACGATGAAAATGCTTCGGAATGCTACATGCGCCTCCATATTGTAAAAGTCCTTCCTTATAAACCCAATTTCTGTGAACTGCAATGGTCACAAAAGGACATCGATTGCGGCCAAAGGCAATTCAAAATTTGACCCACGAATAAATTAATAAGGTTATTGATGAACATTTAATTTACGTATGCCCACCATGTCAAATACTATAAAAGACCTAATAAGGAAGAACATGGGATGGTCCGGCATTATTAATTCCATTATTTCACTTGGGACGCATATTATCTAACATTGAATATGGGGAATCAAAGTTCCCGTTCAAGTGGGTATGGAAGACGCTGAAGGTCTTGAGTCTGTACCTCTTAAGAACAGGGGCGTGTTCAATTTGTTTCAAAGGAAACATATTTCGTAATCATATCCTAGGAAATAGGTGAGCTATTTGATGCACCCAACGAACTTTCACTGGCAAACCTTCAGTATGTTTCTATACGACCGCTGCAGGAGATTGTCACTTATTTTCCTGCTGAGAATCAAGCTTACATTTAGAATAGGAAAGTAGGAAGAACAGGCAATAGATGCATGAAACTCGACTGTAATCTTACGGAGTTTTTAAATAATTCAGTTTCATCAGGACGAAATTTGATTCCGACCATAAAATACTCAACGTGCTGTATATTATTACGAATGTTAAATTTTTGCAATTTTTTGTTCCGCGATAATAAAACAAAAACCACGTGAAAGAGTGAAGGACACTATACATATAAACAAAATGGTCACCCTTTTCACTTGTCAAGGAATTACAAAGTTTCATGATGGTTTGCGTTTAATAAATACTTTATTTTACGGTATTCGCATCTAGCATATGATTTCCCCACTAAATAAAAATGCGACAATGTAAGTACTTAAGTAAGAATATGATTTGAATGCGAGCAATGTACAGGGTGTTCCGGAATTTCGGTCACATATTGTGAAGGTTATTAAATGAGTAGCGCAAGAGATAGATCTGCATAGTTTTGAAAATGTGTCGTCCGCATATAGCCAGTGCAGAAGGTGAGGTACATCCACAAATTACACAATAACGACAGGGTGATGTCCACCTCCAAATCCTCGTCCATTTGTGTTTATCCAGTTATTGCAGTGCTTTGGGAGACTATCCACTTTGGGAGATTATGTCATTTTCCAATTGCTAGACGCAAAGCGTGACCATCTGCAGGTATTACAGAGAACATTTTCTCCTTTAGGAGAAAATGAAGTTCGGTATCTACGAAATGGTAAGGCAGTAAGACAGTGAAATTTTAGGGGGATAGTCAGGGGATCATGGATTTTATTTGAGATTATTTTGCTAAAATATTTTCAATATATTTTTTTTCCCCATATTTGCACTATTGGCAGTATTGAACCACAACTGGCCTTCCCTCATTGTAACAATCAATAAGCTTCAACACTTCCTCATTTGCCAACCCCATCTGCCAGGTAGAATCATGGAGTCCACGCAGAAATATGCTCATACTCCATTTGAAAACGATGTACGAGAAAATGCAGACGTTATCCGAAAGGAGTTTTAGTAAGGATATGGTGTTCGCAGGTTCTGTCCACCATTTCCCACCATGGGAAAACCCCTGTCGGTTATTAATTTGCACCAAAATGCTGCGCCAATAATGACCCCGATTGGCATTCTCGTTGTAATGCCAGGTTTTCGATATTCCAAAAATCCTACCCGAATCCTATAGGTCAGGAGTCCTATACGACCCTATGGGGATCCTATAGGATCCTATAGGTTTTTCGTGTTTCAAAAACCTATAGGAAAGATTATAGGTTTCCTATAGGACATTTCCATAAGGGCGGTTACGTCCTTCAAAGGGATCTATTAAGGAATTCAAAAGCCTTTCCTCAAGTTGTACGTGTGAACAGATCGGGAACTGAATGAAAAATAAGGGCTACTATATTTTTCGGGGCACCAGAGTGAGAATCGCTAAATGGGCCGTTAAATGCCATCTCGCCTCTATTGGTAGAACATATTTTTTGTCGAGAAGATTGATAACTTCATTTTGAAACAACATTGAGATTATGACGAAGAAAAATGTGATATTTTTTTAATTAATAGCTTTCAAAGAACTTCCCTAATCTGTGCGTGACCTCTCCATGCTGAAAACTCGAAAATGACTGAAAGTCGGCATTTCCTAGATTTTTTCTTCGTATTCTTCGCTGAATTCTCAATCTCAACTTCAACCATGTCTCAAAATTTCAACCTTCAGTCAATGTAGACCCATTCTATCCATTAGGCCAAACATTGTTGGGTCTAATGGATAGAATGGATAGAATGTCCGTGTCACATCGGCCTACAATGAATCTTTGAAATAAGTCTAAACTAGGCCTGGCATGGAATCAAATTTTGGCATGGGGTCTTCTCTTCCTTTCTCTCTTATCTATTCCCAAGGAAAGAGTAAGCATAATCATTACTGAAAAGGAATGCTAATGCCGATGGCCGATATGATATTAGACTTGCGGGTAATGAAAAATAGCCTATAGTGAAAAAGATCAAATGGTGGTGAGAGTTAAAGGTGAAGAAAAAATTACAGGTACTGACAGAATCATGAGAGATTAGAATGACGAACACCTTTTTTGTATAACTGATAATAAATGTGAATTTCGATGTGATCTAGCGTAGGAAACTGATGTTGTACTCCAGTCTCGAAGCAGTTTTCTAGACTGCAAATATTTTTCTAGATTCCGTTCTGAACAAAAATTGATTGCAGGAAAATCAACATCAACATTTTACAATGTTACAAAAAAGGTTCTAATAGAGGAAAAAGAGGGCTTTCGATCGATGAATCGCACCGGAATAGGGGTTCGAAATAGGTAGAAATGGTCATCCGGGTCAAGTGAAAGTTCTGCTCTGAAAAAAATAAGTAAAATTAGTTTTGCACATCTGCCCAAAATAACGAATCGAATGATGATGAAAATCGGTTGAGAAACATGGGAGGAGTTCATCTGACCAAATCTGAACATCTGCAGACATCTGCAGGTTGTTGTGTATTGACGGGGCGTCCCATATATATATTGCCCCCCTCCATAGCCCAAACCAAAGTGCTACACATAAGTATGATGTACAATTGTAAAGCACATCCATCGACTATTGTAACGGCATCTTTATCTTTTCCAGATGGCTTGTGGTGACTCGGAAAATTTGAGATTAGTGGACCGCATCCGCGCCGTTACTTTCCGAAAAACTTCAGATGCGGGTGCTGAGTTTATTAGTAGATCGTTGATCGCTAAAATGATCAAAAGGTCAGAAAATTTCTTGAAGATTAACTGGAATATGTGAAATGTTTACTATTCCTATTGGAATCGGAGGTCGTTGCATTTCGGACGCTTCTTGGGAGATCAGGAACGAGGCCGGCAAACAAAAGTGTCCGAGTGCTGGCTAAGATCTTGGAGGAAGAGCGAGGAAAGATGCGAAGTCGAAAGTGTGTGAGCATGGAACTCCACAGGATGAGGTTGAAGCCGCTTCATGTTACCAAGAATTATCCTGTCTGAGCTGGCATATGAGAACTGGCTCTGGTTCCCTGAGTTTCTCAAAAACTGGGATGAGGAGGATTCTCTCCATCTTGACCAACCTCATGAATTTTTCATTTATGCAATCCGACGTCCAAACCACCAAAATGACAGAGTGGGGCAGCCTTTCCATAGGACATTGAAGATGATCAACGATTTCGCGGGATCCCTCGATGCTCGACATGCAATAGACCCTTACGGAAATGTCCTATAGGAAACCTTTAGCTATTTCTTATAGGAAACCTATAGACTTTCCTATAGGTTTTTGAAACACGAAAAACCTATAGGATCCTTTAGAATCCTATAGGATCCCTATAGAGTCTTATAGGTCTCCTGACCTATAGGACTCGNATCCTTTAGAATCCTATAGAATCCCAATAGAGTCTTATAGGTCTCCTGACCTATAGGACTCGGGGAGGATATTTTGGGTTTTGAAATCCAGGCATTACGACGGAAAAGGCGACCGGGGTTAATAACGGCACAGCATTTCGGTGTAAATAAAAACCCGATTAGGGGTTTTTCCATGGTAGGGGGGACATGCATTACTAATACCAGTACTGCAAGGGTCTGCATAATTCATGACCCCGCCCAACATATGTCGCTGGATTGCATGTATACTTCCTTCAGTAGAGAGAAATAGTATTCTTCTCTCGACCTAAGGAAAATATAAGACAGAACCTGCGAGCACGTCTCTTTACTGAAATTCCATTTGGACAGAGACCACTCATTTTCGTACGTGGTTTTCAATAGGAATAAGGGCATAATTATTCACGGGACTCAATGATTCTATCTGGAATATGGGGATGACAAAGAAGGAACTGTTGAAGTTGATTGATTGCTACAATGAGGCAAGGCGAGACATTTGGGGACGTACAAAACTCTCTTGTGAGAGATGATTCCTTGGGTAAGGGGAGGGCACTTTT
>CAJPEV010005263.1:0-15983 GCA_905338385.1 Darwinula stevensoni
TCTCATTATGGAAAACAGCACATCTCCAGCTAAAATAAGTGTAAAGTAAAAGGGGAGAGAATACTTTTAAATGTTTACCCCAACAGTTCCTGTAGTATTACTTGCTGCTCCTTAACCTTCGCCCCCTTGACGACCTGAGCCCAATTACTAGCTTTTAGCTACTACTAACTTTTAATTACCGGAAGGCTGGGGAACCCCCGGAGTGCCTCCTCCACCCTAACTAGCCTCGCCACTAAATCATCCCTCTGTCACCTCCTTCCAAGCCCACCTCCTTCCTGATCCCTCTTATCTCCTCCTACATGCTAATGAGCCTTCTCGATAGCTCCCCTAGTCGCTCCTCCAAGCTATAAACTCTGCATACCTGGCATACATCTCGTTCACTAGTCCTACCTACCCAATCCCCGCACCGAACGCATCTACACATCCTAGGCATCTTAATGTTATTGATCCCTATTGACACTCCTACTGCTTTAGAATATATGATAGAATAGAAATGCTACATATGTGAATACCTCCACTGGATAATGAATTCAAGTATATGGTTCGAAATGATGATGATGAAGCGAAAACCAGCTACTTGGGTTAGTGGGTTAAATTTTGCGTTTCAACTTCCTGTCAACGTTGGCCCCACATTGGCCCAATGGTCACTTTTACGTGGGGCCTACATGAATAACCTACGTTCGGTCAACGTATCCTGACGTTGGAGGACTACATTGGGCCAACGAGGGCCGCAGGAAAAATGTTATCTGGGTCTAGGCCTCCGACGATCAGAATTTCTCGTCTTGACATGAAGATCGGTAATTGTGAATCGTAGCGGGTGAAAGGAAAAAAAAAATGCAGTAAACTTAAAACGGATAATTTACTGAGCTACATATTGAAATTTTTGTCAGATTTGTACTCAAAGTCCGACGTCATGCGTTGCTACTGCTTTCTTTCTGGTTGCGATACTCCAGTCGCAGTAGCGACCATTTCGTACTCATCACAAACTTTAAAACTTTCATCGGAATCGTCCGCGTTTTCATCAACATCAGATTCCGAAGTCATAAAATATTCCGTGATTCCTTCCTCCATCGCAACTTTATCACATGCCCCAGTCGCCATGTTAGTTTACCACTGACCGTATTATGTCTCATACACAAGAATATTTCTTAGAAACTGTTTTCACCGGAAAAAAAATATTTATCCAGCCGAGAGGCGGCTGTTCAAGCCTATGAAATCTGCAGCCTGCTAATAAATTTTTACGAGCGTACTACGGCCAGCAAAATCATGAAAACATATTTTCACGGTAATATTCTGGTTGCACCCTAGGGTATTCCCCGTATATTTACGGAAGATCTAATAGGATTAAAGAAGGCCAAGTCAGGTCCAAGAGAGCACAATAGACCTGGACTAGCATGTAAATGTCTTGCTTTCTCGAGGGATTTCAGGTCTGAGGGGGATGAAGAGTAGTATGCAACATGTGCTCCTGCCCCACTTTATTTAGCGAAAACTACGTCAACATAAAAACATGCCTCAAGTAAGTTAAAGCCAGGGCTTGAGAGGCAAATTTTAAAAAAGATGGCAGCAAGCCCAGTCCAGTAGTGGGCCTCCTTTCATTTCAGGAGACCAGCATTTTGTCACCTAATTGAACAAAATGCCATCTCTTTCCGGTTCTCGGCCATCAAAAACATAATTATTCCGTTACATTTGAAAATCAACACATGATGCCTATGAAATGATTGGAGAATGGAGGGTTGTGCGTGCTTGGAACCATCCGCCACGAAGGTTGGTAGGGAACTGACAGCTCTGGTTGCTGACACGGCACTGCGCCCAAGGTCTGGGTCGTACGTACATGCGCTTTGGGATCCAGGGGCCGTATTCTATTAATTTCTTATCTTAAGATAATGAATCTTTCTAAAATCTTAAGTGTCTGTCTTAGTAAAGTATTCAGTTCAAGTTGGAATTCTATTTCCATCTTAGCAATCGGCTGAGTTGTGCGATTTCCTTAGATAAAGCAAGATACTTATGTTGGTCACGTGACCAATACGTCATGTCTGACGTCATTATTTCCACTGTGGAGGAACCTCCTTAGCGACGAGTCTCATCCTCTTCTTCCAAGGCGGTGTTCTAAATCCAGCAGAGCGACTCCATGTTAAAGATGGATCGGAAATGTCAACCAAATTTCACAGCAGAAGAACTCACAATTCTTATGGAAGAATATCTTCAGCAGAAAGATAGTTTCAGAACTTCTCTTAGTGCAAAAATTACAGCGAAGGACGAACATAATTCGTGGCTGCAAATCAAGAATGCGAGGGGGGGTCGTGGCTTTTTGAGAAGTGTCAATGAGATACAGAAGAAAATTTCCAATGTGGGATCAGCAGCCAAGGAACTCATATCTGGACTTGAAAAATGATTACTGTGATATGACAACCCCTACCTGAAAACACATGCATCATGAGTCCCTCCCGGGCCATCTTGCACTGATATAGGTGAAGCAGCAGTTGACATCACACATTGCCATTACGTTCACTGAGTGGTAACCCTTCCGATTGATGAACTCTGGTTCTTTCTCTCTTGGACGTTGGAATCGAACTTGGGTGCCATCAATACACCCAATAACTTTAGGGAAACTAGAAATTCTGAAAAAGGCTGATTGGGAAGCTGATACCTCTCCTGCCTTTGGAAATGACACCAGCTCTGGCAACTTGTTCTCCAATACGAAAGATACTTTCCTGATGACTCTACTAACAGATGGTTGTGAAACCCCACATCTGTCTCCATCGTCAAGCTGCATGTTTCCAGTTGCATAAAATCTTAAGGCAAGACTCATCTGAATCACAGGCGGCCATTTCCTCCTGGAGCTGCAAGTAAATTTCAGTTTCCTTCTTCGATTAAAAATCAGTTCAATCTTTCTCTCTGGTCATATTTGAGAGAGGAAAGGTAGAGGAATATTTCCTAAAAGTTTCTTTTTATGGTGGTATTTTTTTCATTCGACTCGGACGTTCGTGCACGAAGAACATCAAGAGTCGAGAAAAAAAATTGTCTTACTCGAGTGTAAACCGCTATATCGTACGAGTACGAGATCGTAATCTCGACAGAAGGATAGGCTTACACTGCTTCCGGATTGAATTCGTACCGTCCCCCTACAGTGGTGAATGAAGGAAGCACACATTTCCAGAGGTTTCGCCTCAACAGGCAATAGATAAAAACCACCCATGTGTAAGATGTCACTACCTGCAATCGCTGGAAGCGCTCCTATAGGGGGTACGAATTCAATCTGGAAACAGTGTACAGTGGTACCTCGCATAACGAACGCAATTCGTTCCAGCGGTGCGTTCGTTATGAGCATAAGATGCTAATAGAAACTGGAAGGAACTTAAGTGTCATGCTGAGACGTTCTCTTAAGAAGTTTCCTTATCTTAAGGCAAGAAACATTGCTTAAGCAAATAATAGAATACGGCCCCAGATCTGGAAGGGCTCAGGGGTAGGGTAAAGCGACGAAATTCGAACGGGTTTCAGCATGGCATTATGAAGTGAGGCGAAGAGAGGGGTACTTCTCGCCTTCCTTGAGGATCACCAAATTGTATGATATCTTGTTGTTTTCGTATTTTTCTGCAGCTAGCAATGCTGCAAGAATGAAACGCCCCAAAAATATTATAACTGAGACATTACGGAAGAAATGAATGGTTTGAATGAGAGGCTGACGGATTAAGTCGAACAGGGCACGGCTAGACCCCAACACTCATGCGTGTCGAGTCGAACTCTATAAAGAGGCTATTACATAATTGCCTTTTGCACCTCTGCCCCTGGATTCTGCATATCTTCATACTCTTGTTGACTCATAATAAAAACGCAGAAACTTGAAATAAAAACAAATTCATTATTCTATGAAAGATCCCGATGGATGCCAAAAAATTATATTATTTTCCAGACCTGAGTGATACACATTATCTGTACGCAGCAGTAACATCTTTTCGAATGGTTTTATTTTCTTGGACATTCAAGAATGTGTTTAAATTCTCCAATTTAAATCACTTTTCTCGTTATTTCAATATCCATGCTTAGGTTGGAAACTTTTCAACGTAAATGATTTTTAAAGTGGATTTATGACAAATTAACTTCAACCTGGAGAGAATGCGGTTGCATTGAAGAACAAGTGAGGAACGAGGTCAAACTTCAATACGATCGATTGGAAGGGGAAGAGATAAGGGCAGAGCTTGCTAGCTTCGCTCGGCTTGCTCAGTCCTTTCAGTCTTGACAAAGAAATAAAAATGACATAACAAATTTTCTTTATTCAACTGTCCGCAATGAAATATCTGATATCATCGACCAATAACATACAAATTCGAAGAGAGGTTACAGGGACTTATTAGTCCCGCTAGGCCTCAAGGTCGTGCATTTCTATATAAAATATATAATATAAAACATAATATAATGTAAAACATAATATAAAACATAATATAATATAAAACATGAAATATAACATGAAATATAACATATGAAATATAACATATGAAATATAACATAATATAAAATATAACAATATAAAATATAACATAATATAAAATATAACAATATAAAATATAACATAATATAAAATATAATATAATATAAAATATATGTCATATATTTCTTCGATAAAATACTTGGGAAAGAAAATGTGGGAACTTCTGAGTCCCTCCAGGACTGAAATGGTTAAATTCCAGCAATTAGTTTTTAGACTACGCTCTCGCTTTTCCCAACCCAAATTCTAGTTACTCCAACCAGAGGACTGAAAAATCTCCCCCCTCTGGCAGCCATGAATAGAATAGAATCTTTGAGCAAGTATTCTCCCTTCTTTTGGAGAAAGGTTTTCTTGACACTCTTGAAGCGTGTGACTATCCATTTACACGACCAGTTGATTTTGGCTCGTCAACTCTCATACTTGCCGTTCCATGCCCCATACTCCCAGGATTGCTTATGCAGCTTGACGTACGTGTTGCGTGTGAGGAATTTATGTTCTTAACACGTGACGAAGAGTCGAGGGTTCAGCATGGCAAACTCAGCAAGTAAACCCCGTGGTATCTTAAAAAAAAAAAGGTTTATATTAATTAACGATTCCGATAGGCCGATCACAATTCACACACACAATACACCTCACAAGGAAAAGAGCAGAGAACACCAAAGGGATAAAAACCTATGGTTAGATCCCTATACAAGTAGTGTCCCCCGCTTCCTCCGCTCAGTCTCAGCCCACCCAGCGCTGCCTCCGCTGCCTTCCAGGACCCTTCTCCCTCAACCCTCCTTCTCCTCCCCAGTTGTTGGGTCTTCGCTTGAGGTTGTTTTTACTTTGTAGGAATGGGGGATCCGCGTGTATCCCATTCTGCATCAAGCATACCCCGACCCCATGGAATATTCCAGGGTCTTGGGTCCTGTTGCAGGGGTGCAGCATAGCCTTGGGTCTGTTGCAGTAACGTCCTTACATCGCATACGTGTACTTGGACTGGCGACCTCTTTTTATGGCTTTTTTTTTGCCAGAAGGTGGCATTGTTTTCCTTGATTCCTTGGCCCCTTTGAGGTTGCTTTTCATCCAGACATAAAGTATCCCGTGTCTGAGCATCACAAGTTAGTAGATTAATATTATTGAAAGCAACACGTTATTACTGGTTCACAGAGTTTCATAGAAACATTTTCTAGCTTCCATGCAAGGGTGAAAGCGTTTGACGGTCGATTTTAGCAGGCATCCTCTAGTCTACAGTACAAAGAATAACTCGACCACCAACGTTCGAGTATCGTAGCAACACGAGCTTAGGTGCGGTTAGACTCGAATGGCCGCAGTTTTGCATCTTGGAAAGAATTCGACTCCAAATGCTATAAAATATATCTACTGAGTGTTGCACATAGATAGCCCCCCCTCCTCCACAGCCTTAACTATAGAAGCTAGGAAAATTAAAAAATATATATTTGGAATCCTTGTTCAATTTTGAATGTATTCCATCCAATTTTTTTTTTTTTTCCTGTCATATGATGGTGAAAAACTTAAATTCAATGATCGCACCCGTGCTAATACGTTTCGAGCTCAAGATGTCAGAGTTGAATTCGTTACCCGTTCATGGGTTTTGAAAAAGATTAAACGTTCAGCTTTTGCCTGATGAAGCCCTATTTTTCAAAGCTTTGATCACACGGCAATTGCTGAAAGGCTCAGGGATTGCATTTTTTTTTGTAAATGCGGAATGGCAAGGAAACTCTCCTGATTTGAATGTGGCTGAGAACATGCATGTCTTTCAGGATAACTCCATGGAGTTATCCTGAAAGACCGCGTTGAGGCTCATGCACATGGAGGGCAAGCAGCATGGATTCTCCCGAGAAGCCTTGCAAAGCGACATCACCAGGGTGTTGAAGGACGTGGAAGATGACACCGAACTCTTTAAGCGCCTCTTTTCATCTTACCCCGTTCGTATTAAAGCTCTCAGACAGAGCCAGGGTGCATAAAAATTATGATGAATACATGTTTAGATTCGAAAAAGAATGCTCTTTCTCATGATATACGAGGGAAAGTCATTAAATAACAGGAATTTTATTCTGAAGTGCATGGAAAAGTATGCACAACGAAAAATCTTATTTCAGGACACAAAATGGCTCCTTAGCAATACCTCATATAGGGGTCGTGACGATGAAGCAGTATGCACCTGCGCAATAGCTCGTACAACATGGCTGCTCCACTGTCGGCTTGCGCCGCGGAAGAGCAACGAGGCGTTATTCGTTTTTTGTGGTCAGAGGGTGCGAAACCTTCTGAAATCTACAGAAGAATGAAGGTTCAGTATGGAGACAGTTGTTTGAGTCAGGGGAGAGTGTATGAATGGGTGGAAAGATTTAAAAACGGAAGACAAAAAGACCTTTGAAAGAACATTTGTGAGGTCAGAAGTTTGCAGATGACAACGAGGTAATGGAGGCGGTGCAAAGTTGGTTAAAGGCCACACCAAAAAGCTTTTTTCTAGAGGGCATCCGCAAGCTTGTGGACAGATGGACCAAGTGTGTTGGTGTGTTGCGAAGCAGGGGGACTATGTCGAAAAATAAGACACAAACAATTTCTGTAAGTACTCTTGTAAAAAAGTTATTAATAAAATTCCTGTTATTTAATGACTTTCCCTCGTATGATTTTCCCCCTAGCTCTTATAGTTTAGGCTATCTAAGTGCAACACCCGGTACAGCAATTATAATTGTTAGAGAAGGCAATTGGGCAACATGCGTGATGTACACCATGAGAATAAATAAATAAATTCAAGGTACCTACTCCGTAACTTGAACCTAATTACAGGGTATACAATTTTCGGCCCTAGAATGATCTCCATTGTCTCAGTCACGGAACTGCATGGTCACCCAGAACTTTTCATGGTTTTATCTGTCATACATAGAGGTAAAATAAGGAGCATGAGATGTACCGCACAGGGTGCGTAGAAAGACGAAATCACGAGAATTTTTCCGTGCGTTCGACTTAATCATCACACTGATGAAGGCGTTCGGGTTTCGCCGCTTTACCCTACTCATGCCTTCCCCTTTCAAATTTCAAATCCAAATTTGCAATACAAACGCCAATTTTGGTAAAAAATTCGCCACGAAACGAACTCAGCCTGTATCTTGTTAATATCTACCTGTTTGCCAATTTTCGCATCGCTGAGGCCATTCTTTTCTTAGTTATTGTCGGACAACCAAAGTGTGACTCATGGACACACGGACAGACAAGACGGGACCATAAGTGTTCTCTTTCCTTTCAGGAAAGGAGGTCCACTAAAAAGACAATAATGGCGTAGTAATGATCTTGAGAATCGAAGCACAGCTAACTCTGGGCCGAAGGAGAAACTAAGAATATGCTAGTACTAAGAGTTGATAACATGCATTCTACAACGTGAACCTATCAAGTGCAAGCCAGTAACAAACGAGATGGGCAAGCCCAGTCCAGTAGTGGGCCTCCTTTCAGTTAAGGAAACCCTCATTTGTCACCTAATTGAACAAGATGATATCTCTTTCCGGTCTTCGACCATCAAAAACCTAATTTCTCATTTATATTTTGTAAATATAGACAAACGGCGCCCATGAAACGATGATGGAAGAATGGAGGGCTGTGTGTGGTTGGATCCATCTGCCACGAAGGTCGGCAGGGAACTGACAGTTCTGGTTGCTGATACGGCGCCGCGCCCAAAGCCTGGGTCGTACGTGCATGCGCATTGTGGTCCAGAACCTGAAGGGCTTACGGGTACTCATGCCTTCCCCTCCGCGACCAAATTTCAAATCCAAAATTTTCAATAAAAATGCCAAATTTGGTGCTAATTCGCCACAAAACGAACTCAGCCTGTATCTTGTTCATATCTACCAGCTTGCCAATTTTAGCATTGATCAGGCTACTTTTTTTTAGCTATCATCGAACAACCAGTGTGACACACGGACGGACAGGACGATTTTTAACCAATTTGAACCGATTAATGGCAACATGCGCGTGGTTCATCTTTGATGCTGTCAATCGTCTAGAAATCATATGCACCACATGTACACTGACGCAATCGGTAGTACAGGGTAATCCATAAAAATACGACGATTTTAAGTAGGAGATACACAGGTTTATTAATACCTAACAATGTTAATTTTTTCCCCAAATGGTACACAAAGGATGGGAGTTTGTCCGTAAGTGTTTTTTACTTTTTGAAAATCGGCATCTGTCAGCTTTTGCGCAACTTGAATTTTAAACGCTCGTGAGAGTAGGTCACACCTAAGAATGCGCTGCAAACTGCCATAGGACAAGGCCATTGCCTGTGAACGTCGCCGGATGGACCTTCTCGGGCACCTCGTCATGGCTTGAATCACACGTTCAATGTTTTCTGGTGTGCGCACTGAAACTGGTCTTCCTGTGGGTTTGGCATCCCTGACGGATCCGTCTGTACGCCACTTGCGTACCCATCGCTGAATTGTGTCATTTGTCGGAGCCTCCCTCCGCTTGGTAATGCGGTGGAACTCGTGTCTAGTTGCCCCGAACGAGAGGGTTCGAAAATAGATCTCCACAATGTTGATCCTGTCTTGCACGCACCAACGCTCCATGACTGACTTATGGTCACTAACATTTCGATCCGACGGACGTAACTGTACGTCCAATCCTAACTACCATCGGACGACGATGGACGTAATAGTACGTCCTTTAAAAATTTTTCTGAGATTTAAATAATTTAACACAATAAAATAGAGAACTTACACTTCAATTTCCAAAAAAGAGCAAGTCTCTATCATTTTGTGTTTCGAAGTAATGAATTTTTTGGTAGTACTCAAAATAACCTCAGTCACCAACCCCCCGGAGCGAAAGCGCTAAAGGATGCCCCGAGAATGGGACATTTAGCATACACGTTATGATTTCCCCTATGGAGGTTACGTCGGTGGATCGCGCACGTACGACTTATCCCTTTTTCCCTTTCCAAGTGCTGAGATTCTTCCGGTAGGCACGGTGTAGATCGTGCGATATCGAGTATCAAACTGCCGCCACGTCCCACTTCCATGTTAGAAGCTGTCAGACGGAAGATGAGCTTTTCCCCTAGAATTAAAATCCCCAAGTTAAAGAAAACTATTAAAAAAAACTAACAAAAAAAGTTTCATGAAATGTTGAGTGGGCTGAGCCCCTCTGTCATACATATATTGTTCAACACATGACGTGAATGTACCGGTACCCTTTTCCATCCTGACCACACCCTCCCCGCAGGGCTTTAGTGTGGTTCATTCATGTGAAGGTAACGGGCACACAGGATAGAACTGGCCACGTCCCACTAGGTGGCGATAGGTGGCTCAGCTGAGGGCTGTTGTTGGCAGTTGAATGCTGAGGAACTGCATGGAGCAGTGGCGTGGCGAGGGGGGGCTGGGGGGGCTTCAGCCCCCCCAACTCCGGTCTAAATGCATCCGGCCCCCCCCCCCCCCNNNNCCCCCCCCCCCCCCCCAACTCCGGTCTAAATGCATCCGGCCACCCCCCCCCCCTCCCATTGGGCGAGGAGAAGTAAGCCCCCCCCCCCATTGGCTAAACCCTGGCTACGCAACTGGCATGGAGCCCAGAAGGGCGGCTTCTCAAAATATTTTTGAGAAGCCGTTTACTCAAAAGGCAAATGAGTAAACTTCAGACCAGCAGACTGGTATCTTCTCCGGCTCTGTAATCAGCGAGTCCTTCATGCTGCCAAGACATCCCACTATCAGGATGACAAGGTGTACCCGATAGCAGGGATATTGACCTCGAAGCTCAAACAATAGGTCTTGGTATTTTGATCTCTTTTCTTCCTCCCTGCGAGAGATATTCCTCTCAGATGGGTTGAAGAATTCTATCACAAAGATCTCCTTCGCAACCTGATCAAATAATGTCCGGTTTCGTAGCAGTGAGTAGTTTGGTCGTGGAGTGTGCATAATTCCAATAGATCTTAATGTTTCGACGTTCTACCAACTGACTCCACTTCTGCAGGAACTTATGGGATAGTAGGATCTTTGTTGATTCCATCAGCGTGCCTCAGATGGTAATAAAACACGCGCAGAGCGTTGTTGTGACGACTGATGTAAAGATTAGTCGCATAACGATTACAGCTAGACAACAGGTGAGAAAGAGTCTCTGGTGCTCTACAACATGCCCGACAGGTAGAACCTATGTCTTCCTCAAAGATGATTCGTCGGTACTCGAGAGTACTGATTACACCGTCCTGACCCAGCGGCGATAAATCCTTCGGTCTCTGATCAAAGATCGGCAGCTGCGCTCTGCACAAGTAGCGACGATTCACATAATTCATCAGGTTAGCAAAATGCAATGCATCCACCCTGGTAGCTCATTATAAGCAGAATAAATAAGCTCTGGATCATAATAGATTAAAGCGATTTTTATGCCTATCACAATAATCATGATAGGTATAAAATGCTTCTGCATATGGTCAACTTATCAAACCTATCAAACTCATCATATGATACCCCCCAAAATAGCTGTTTTTATCTGTTTTATACGTTCTTGCATACCAGCCATGATTTCCATTCCATCAAGCTGTCAACCAACAGAGGGCTAATGGGTATTCCCACTTCTATCGAGGCTATTTCGTCTTTGCTGGAAAGTCTGTCATTCGTGAAAAACGTACAATGGATCCATGTCGTATTACTTGATAAGAGCCATCGTAGGAGGAGATTCGATAGGAGATGCGAGCAGTGCAGAGAGTGACCACTGGCATACACCAGGAATCATGTGCAAGGCCCATGGCCACCCCACGTGGCCTCATCAGAAAATTGGTCCTAACCATCTTCCAGCTCTTGATCCTTTCAATAAAAAGGCCAAAACTCCCTCACAAATGGAAGGAATGAGGAGGAAAGCATTTTTTTTTTACCTAATAAAAGAGTGATGCCGAGGCGCATACTGAACCTGAAGAGTCGACAAAGATCTACTTATTCAACCGAGTAAGTATATACTATTTCCTTGGTTTGAGCTTGAAAAACTGATTGAGAGAATGAGAGATTGAACGAGCAAGAGAGGAAGATAAAAACTCTTTATGGGAGAAAATTGATGAGGCACCTTTATTCGGGATTGAGTCCAGGTTCTAAACATGAACATCGTCTGTCTTTTGTGCAATTGGAACAACCAGCAGAAAAAATGTATGTTCCCTGTGTGCCCAATTGAAATAAAAAATAAACAAAGATAAAACGAGAAAAATATATGTCTGAGTTCTCGTGGTGAATTTACCGACCTGGGTCGACATCTGAATGCTAAAAATAGGAGGGATAAGATAAAGCTGAGCAAATGCAGGCACTTAGGTCAGTTAAAAGCCCCTCTGGGACTTAAATGGAAAGCTACGGTCAGGGGTGCCACTGCATTCTGAAGAGGCAACAGCTTGTGGATATCACAGACGGAGTGATCAAAGGGTGGTGGTGGTGACCGGGCTGATCCCGTGCACGAGGATCGTGGGTGGCAGATTTCGCGTCAGCCTGCCCAATAGATCCAGGTAAGCCGTCGAGGACGCTCCTCCGATACGAGGGGGACGGGGGAGATACAGAAACGTGACGGCAGTGTTCTTGCAGTGATCGCCGATCAACCGGTTCATCCTAGATACACCCACACGTTCCAGGATTGAGTTTCTTCTAGACCAAAAGAGCTAAACGACAAAGAACGAGAAAGACCTTTCCAGATATCCCTCGTCGACGTGCAAATGGGGGTCATAATCCCGCTTTTCATCGTCTCCATCTCTTTCTGCGGGCCGAGGGGGAAGGAGAGCACGAGCGTGATCCCATGCCACAAGCGTAATGCTTGCCTTGATGCGAAGGACTTGCAATAGTCCTTTCATCTCCTCCTCTGGGTCCCTCTCGCGACCATCTCGTCCCGGGACGCACACGAACACTCGCACCATCGTCCTCTTCTTCCACTGTGACACCTAGTAATAAAATAATTATTTTACTCACAATCGAATCAATGTTCCTCCTGTCTCTCTTTAGGCTTTTCCCGAGAACAAACTTTCAGTATAGTTGCTTGGGAAAGTGGGACCCAATTTCCACAATAGTACAACTTTCATTTGGTGCAGACGCTTCAATTCTAAACGAACTATCATCACATTGGACAAAAAATCAATCCACTTTACAGTTTCTGCTAAATATCAAAATTTTTAAGTTTGCTGTCTCAGATAAACGAGGGTAAGTCAATAAAAATTGTGACTTTTTACTGTCACTAATAGTGTGCTTGAGTGTAATGTAGTACGAGTATGTTGTGCGCGATATTGAAGCGGCAAGCGTGTCATTTGTTGACTACTTAGTACCTGACTTCCCAGCGTTTGGTCCTAGTAGTCGTGCTGAAAAGATGGCTGTCCCACCACAAGAGTGCACCGTTACGGAGCAGCGAGGAGTCATTAGGCTTTTGCAGAGTGAAGGAGTCAAACCGTATGACATTATAGAATGACGGCACAATATGGTACGAACTGTATGTCGCGGGAAAATGTACGAATGGCGTGAACGGTTTCAAAAAGTAAGGGCGAGTTTGTGAAATGAAAAACAACCTAGGCGACAAGTGTCTGCTGCCACAGAGGACAATGTGGCCAGAATTGAATGATTGATACGCGAGGATAGGCGTGCATCAATAGACAACATAGCTGCCATCGTAGGTGTGTTTCATGGTGTAAAACACGCTTAAATCCACAAACTATGGATTTCCGCAAAGTGTGTGCTAGGTGGTGCCGAAAATGCTCACTGATAACACAAACAGACATAATTGCGAATATGCCAGTCTTCTCCAGCGATACGAAGCAGAAGGCGATGCAATTTTGTCGTGCATCATCACTAGAGAGGAAACATTTGTTCATCATTACGAACCCGAGAGTAAACGGGCATCCATGTGCAATGGAAACACTCGTCACCAACACCAAGTTCAAGTCATGTCCAATTGCGAGGAAAGTGATTGCAATATTTTGGGACCAGAAGGGTGTTCTTGTAACCCACTTCAACGTGGACAGTGAAACAGTAATAATTACAACATACTCCGCACTCCGGCGAACAAAATTGAAACCAGCAATACGCGCAGAGTGTCGCGGGGCACTCACCACCACCGGTGTCATTCTGCAACATGACAACGCGAGAGCTACTGCACATTGCATTGAGGAGCTTGCTTTTGTACTGTTACCCCACCTACCTCACAGTCCGGATCTCGCACCATCGGATTTTCATCTGTTAGGTCCGATGAAGGAAGCTCTCCGAGGTCGGAACTTCAGTATTGACAACGAAGTCCAAGTGGCGCAGCAGAAATGGCTCAGGGACCGACCAACATCATTTTATTACGAGGGTATCCGTAACCTAGCGAAGCGATGGCAGAAGTGTGTGGATGTGCAAGGGGACTATGTTGAAAAATAAAACAGTCTTCCCCATCTGTGAAGCATTCGAGGTTTGATCTAAAGTCTTGGGACATGACTTACCATTTTTTGTGGGCTGGGGGTCTTGGAGTTACTTGCTGGGATCACTTTCAAAGTAGTCCCCTGGGGAGTCCACACAACTCTGACAGCAGTCCTGCAGCTTCTGGAAGCACCTCACTAAGTCCTCTATTAGAAACGTTCACACTTCGCGTTTGTTTGGATAGTCTGGATGTCCTAAAATCTTCGGCCTTTCCGATGCATTTTCAGACTATGGAATAGGAAAAAAAATCACAAGGAGCCAGATTTGGCGAATAAGGCGGGTGTTCAAGCTCTGTGGTGTTGAAGATGCATCTGATAGACCGAAGATTTGAGGAAATTCAGACTATCCAATAAATGCGATGTGTGAACGTTTCTTAATAGAGGACTTAGTGAGGTGCTTCCAGAAGCTGCAAGACTGCTGTCAGAGTTGTGTAGACTCCCAAGGGTACTACTTTGAAAGTGACTCCAAGTAACTTCAAAACCCCCGGCCCACAAAAAATGGTAAGTCACGTCCTAAGACTTTGGATCAAACCTCGTATTTGTTGAATAATTCACAAATTCACTTTACTTATTGACTTACCCTAGCATAACTACATTTCAAGGGTTCCCACCCACCCCAAAACTTGGGGGGCAAGGTGGACCCCCCCCCCCCCCCACCACCAAATAAATGCGTCCACTGAAGTGACAGTTGAATTTTTGGGTGACTAAAGCATAACAATTAGTCTTGAGTGCTTGATACAAATCTTCGCTTTTCTCTGAAAGCTACTGGTAAGACAGCAAAAGTTGTTGTGTGCAACTGTCAATAAAATAGGTTTTTGACACGCTGAGGAACCATCGATATGTCTCCTTCTTCAGGTGGAAATTTGTGAAATCATCACTAAGCTTTTCAGATACGCACATAATGTTCTGTTTATTTTGCATCCCTGGAAGATAACTTATGGAAAATATTCGCTTCCAGCAAAAAATAAATGAGAACAAAATTAAACTCTAAATAAGCTCTAGCGGTCTGCTCTTGCGCGTTTTCAATATGCAACTATTTTTTTCAATAACTACTCATAGGAATGCTTCACCTTATTTTGCCAATTTTTCAGGTCTTATGGGAGCATGTCTGCCAACGCAATTCAAGTTTCGTAAAAATAGTAAAACAATGAATTCAGCTGAGAACATTGATTTTCTTGGCTGAATATTGGAATTTTTTTGCCATATCCTGCATTGTCTACTACTACACAGAGACAAATGGCGAGGTTGTATGTCCTTCATGCAAACCACTTGCAATGGTTACCCCTTCAGTACTCGAGGATGTATCATAGTAAGAATAAATAAGAGTAAATTCAGAATTAATCTGAAACAAATGCATTTGCTGATGTGACGTCGCTGCTAACTTGAGGTTATCGGCAATAATTAAAGAAAGGTTCACAGCTTCCCCATGAAAAATTTCCTTCATACGATCCCTATTGTATTGTAACTTGAAGAACAGTTTTGCTGAAGCCAAAAATGGGTCAATGCTGCTTGCCATGATTGGGCATGATTGCCCCGGCGTCTGAAAAATGCCTAGTAATTGGGAGTGGGATATGGGTTTGTCCACGGTGTCGGATGTGACATCCAGAGTAATATTTTTAGCATACAAAATGTATCCAACTATATTATGGATGACGAATCAGCATATGAAGGCTGTAACAATTTGCTTTGGGTAGTGACTGAAAATTCCATAATCCAGTCTTGCACTCTCTTTTGTTGGAGGTGTACCTATGTGCAAAGAAATGTGTCAGAAGTGACATTTCGTGAACCTCAAGTTTAAGTCACTTGCACTAATGTTCACATATCTTTCACCAAGCGAATCCTAATAATTTAGTTTCATGCTTATTCTATAGGCAGAATGAACGCCTGGAATCAATGTAAATGTAAGTAGTGTAAGATGACAACACTTGAAACAGAAAATAAGCCTATTTTGTGACGGTGTCGGATGTGACATGTTCGGAAAAAGTATTTTGAAACGAGAAGTCTGTACATATATATTAATTTTATTTTAAAGATATCATTCAAATGTGAACAATTGACATCTACCCCAGTAGCACCCCAATATTGGGTCAATATACAGGGCGTTTCATT
>CAJPEV010005264.1:0-15979 GCA_905338385.1 Darwinula stevensoni
GGGGGGGGGGGGGGGGGGGGGGGGGGCAGAGGGGGGGCAGAGGGGACCCCCCTCAATATTTGCAAACGGGCCGAAATTCATTGTCGGCAGGCGTTGGGTTTCCAGCCGATATCGCTTTCAAGGCTTGTTGGTCGGATCTCCCGGCCTATTCACTAATGGCCGTGTCCCTTTTGTCCACGGATTTGCCAGCTGCAAAAGTGAAAAACTCTCAGACGACGAACCAGATGCAAACTGGGGAGGTCCAAATCCACCTTTCCCCATCTTCTAGCTCCACCTTCTAACTCCACCTTCTAGTTTCACCTTCTAGCTCCACCTAATAGTTCCACCTTGTAGCTCCACCTTCTAGGTCCACCTAATAGTTCCACCTAATAGTTCCACCTTGTAGCTCCACCTAATAGCTCTACCTTCATGACGATCCACTTCCTAACGAGAGATAAATCGCGCGTTCCGTCCATTGTTTATGGAACGGGGGCTGATATTGATGTGAAGGCGGGGGATATATGTTCCGATGAGTCAGGCAGTTAATAATGTCACCATCCATTCAGGGCCCGAGACGGGAGAGAGATTTATGAGATCTTCCCCTTTCCACGCGAACTTGATGAGAGTTGTTATCCGCGATAGCGTGATCCGGCCGAGTGTATAAAACCCTTTTTTCCTCCCCTCCCCGTTCCTTATTATATCGAGATCATGCTCGTCCCCTGCTGGGGGGGGGGGCACCGGGGGTGCTTCCAGGTAATGGGGGAAACGGTACAGGTACCCGTCCCGTCGCGTGTACCGGGAAAATCACTGTCATTCCGAATGGCATTCCTCATGCGCCGCGCTCTTTTCCAGGCCGAATGGCGACGGTCGAGGGGGGCAGGAGGGGGGGCAGGGGGGGCAAAGGGGGGCGGAGAGGAAAGGGGTTCATTGTGACCCGATTGAAACCGGCGACAAATAAAGTACAACAATTGCCGCGCTCGAATGGGCCAGCTGTATGGGTTTGTGACAAGTTTCTCGCTCCCATTCTCTCTCGACCACCCTCACACCCTTCTCTTTGCGGCTTTCTTCGCCTTCAAAAGAGCAAAATTTGGATGTATACACAGGGATTGGTGGCGTTTAAGGGGGTGGAGGGGGGGGGTTAAGGGACAATGGGGCAACTGCCCCCCCAGAATTATTTACTGCCACCTTTCCGAACGAAATCACAATCTTGTGGAGTGAAACATTTCTGCTCGGCATTTTACGAGATGCATTCACACTATTGATAAATATTTGACCTGAAATATGACCTGAATACGAGTCATCATTAACAAATATTTATTTGCTTTTTTCATAACGTTATTGGCATTAATTTCCAGGGGATTTCTAAAATGGGGAGTCAGGAGGAAGCAGACGACTCCGCTGACGTCACGTTTGGTTCCTCGGCCCTCCTCATTTCCCCCGCATCGCGAGCACTTCAGTTAAAGTGCGCAGATACACAATGCGACTTTCGTGTGCGTTCTTATCGAAATAGATGGCTTCCCATCTTTTTTATTTGCATGTTTACTGGCCGCGTACGGATAATCTCCATCGATTGCGCAAGATGATGTTGAAATTTCAACCGCAGAGATATCTGCTTCCACTTTTTGCGACTGTCTTTGGACAGAAATTTCCTGCAATTTCTTCGAAAAAGTTCAAATTAACAATATTTTGAAAAAAAATTTGAGCAAAAAATGCTCAAGGTACAAGTTGAAGATCCTTCAACTGAGAATATAAAGTTGCTCCTCGTCATTTAAATGGCAAGCGTTGCTTTGGCTCCTGAGTCCTTTTACCGCCGAAATAGTTGTGCAATTTTTTTTTTTTTTGCTCGCTGGCTCAAATGGGTCGTATCAGTAATTTCTTCATCCTGCATTTCATCCGATTCAAATTGCCAAAACGAATGAAATTCAATGTTGCAAGGCTGCGCATCCACAAAACCAAACAAGCATCGAAATTCGAGATACAGCCATATCGTGCCAGCCGTATAATGCCAGCCATATCGTGCCAGCCGTATAATGCCTGCCATATCGTGCCAGCCGTATAATGCCAGCCATATCGTGCCAGCCGTATCGTGCTTGTTCGACAAATTTGCACTAAATGGCCGGCCATGTAATGCACCGTGAAGGATTTCACGGACGTGCGTCCCTTTTTTTGTATTTTTAATAGACCGTGTCCAATATGGGACTGTGAAGGCGGAAACGCTTTTTTATTAATCGGTTTTGGATTGCGACCAATGATTTTCCGATCTCGAGATTCGTCGATCCAGAAATGTTCACCCCTAACGGCATTTTTTTATATTAAAAAAAGAATCCAACCCCGAAAAGTTCCGATCGTAATTTCTTTTTTCTCGATGGCGGGCTTAACTTTTCATATATTGCCAGCTTATTCGCGATTGATCGCTCAATTCTGCACAATTTTTTTTCGCAAACCACACCATACCGCTGATTACTTAAAAAAAACAAACAAACTTGAGGCTTAGCTCGATCGAAGGCCTCTCTAAATCACCACTAGATGTCTCTCACGTGAGAAACGAAATATGGAACAAGTTTTTCGCTCAGACGAAGGAGAGGCGAGCCCGGAGTTTGTTTTATCGCTGACGAAGAAATGCAAAGCAATTAGATATTCAGGCGCGATCCACGCAGTTGCCAAGGGCGACCGAACGAGCCATTAACGAGAAAGGCGGTGCCTTTGCATACGGCCGGATTTCTCTTTTTTTCCCTCTGGGGGAAAGGCTTCGGAAAAGACTTCGAAAGGGAAGGAATGATCTGTTGAGGGTGAATAAATGTTTCTCGAAGGGTTTGCAACGTCATGCTAGTCCGTCATTTGCAAGTAACAGTTTCTTGAGCTATTGCTCATAGAAAACCATGGTATGATTTGAGAACTTCGTACTTTTATCCTATGAATTTTCAAGATCGTCGTTGAGATAACAACAGAAGTAGGCTAAGACATCTTCGCTTCAAACCTATTGTTCGAAGCTCCACGTGTAAATATGGAGGTACAATATCGTGAATAATAATTTCAGCACCAAGGGAGTGAAATTACTGCGCATGTGAGACGATGTGTAAGAATGAGAGAGAAACTTATTGTTATTGCGCTTTAGTGCTCGACCTTTCAGGCTGGTTGGCCTAAAACCTGCATCTCTTACAAAGTGAAAAGTCGAAGTCTTTGAACTCAAGCCGAACCGGAAGTCAATGGGGACTCGAAAATGGACAGCAAAAAAAAGAAAAGTGTAAAAGTGGCTGTCCATCACGAGGGAAACCACAATGGCGAGGGAAGAGGGGGAGACGAGATTTATGCCGAGGAGGACACGTAAGAAGTGCCACCAACAGGCATATTCGACTCAGCAACAGGCGTATTCGACTCCGCAGAGTCGAATATGCCTGAAAGGCGGCGCGTCATAAACTTCCTGTCCCTCCTCTTTTCATCGGATCATACGCCATTCACCGATCTCATCTTTTCCATCTTCGTCATCCTCCGCCTTCTTCCGACGTGATGGGAGTGGAATCGTGATGCAAAAATCCCCGCCCGTCGGCCAGGGAGTCGGGGCCCTGAAAGGGCCGAATCGAACATGCCCAAGGGGCACACGGGCTCCCATTGTCGATGAAAAGACTTCCTGCCTGCGTGTGTGTGTCTGTATGTGATACAATTTGTCTCACGAGTTTTTGTGCCGCTTTTGTGGTCTCGTTACACGCCGGGCGCGACCAATAGATCACGCCAAATAGGGTCCCTCTTTCTGATTCTTTTTTTTTTTCGAGGGGAGTGACATGGAACACAAAACGGGGGGCTGTAACGCGTAAAATCCAAGCCGACCCGCCCACCTCCGGTCTCTTTTCATCCAAGATTTTCTCCTTCCTCCCTTCCTTCATTATGAATAATAGCTGGGGACAAAAGGATCGAAGGCAATCACGATGAGGTTTTCTCGTTCGTGCAATTAATATCCATTCCCGAGTTCCGAGACCATGCCAGGGGATCGATGAGTGCAAAAGTCGCCCTTCCCCATCAATGTTTCACGTGAGAATCGCCCTTTTGTTCCCCTACTCGTCGGAATATTTCCTCTAATAATCCGGACAATGGTACTCGACGAGAAATCAGGGGTAGCGATGAGAGGAGCCATCAACTATTTTCTTTTCAGCCTTGATCCGTAATTATTCCTAGCACAGGCCCAGGTAAATGCATCTTTTATGAGTCGGCCGAGGCCTGGAGAACCGTCAAGCCTCTGGGAATATTTTCGAATAGGCCCATTTAGGGTCATCTCACGTATGCATGTCCACCAGCTGTGAAATCGATGTAACAGGATAAAGCGCCCACATTCATGTGTGTGTCCCGTTTAATTGCATGAGGGAAGTGTTATTGAAAGAGGAAAGAGAGAACAAGCGCGCACAATGTTGTCCCTCCCTCCCTTTTATTGAAGGGTGTGTGTTGATATATCCACGGAGCTAAAGAGGGACATGGGTGGAAGGAGGTAATGGAGTTGATTAGACATGTAATGCCCCTTTATGGGATTATTTCGGGGCCCGACTCGGCTTTTTAATAAAGCCCGGCCCCAAATCCCTTCCCACATGCATGTATATGTGTGTGTTTTTTCGGTCCCCGTCTTTTATCGCCTCCATTACCGCACGAGGAGGAGGGTCAACGAGAGATACAAAATGAAGGAATATCTCTGGCAGTCCGGTCCACTGCACCAACATAAAAGGGGGACATTGGTAACGTTCACACGTGATCGTGATGGATGAAGCCTCTATCTCGGACCTTATACTGTATAGAGGGAAAAAAAATGTCCCCGGTCTTCTTCCTATAAATATGATACCCGTCCTACCATCAGTCTCCATATTGGCCCTGTCCTGCGAAAGAAAAAGTCCATCCTCAGTGATAATATAGTGTATTAATCATTTCTTAAAGATTCCAGCACCGCGTATTTCATATGACAAGTTCAATGGCTTTGTTCTCGGAGACAATCAACCAATCCTTTTCAGGCTGCACATACAAGACTTCATAATTCGATATGCAATTCCACTGGAAATCCTGTATAAGGCCTGCATGTGACTAGACGACACTCCGCCATTATTTTTTATAGATAACCCTGTGCTTGTATACCCTGTAGGATTTCGTCATACAACCTATGTTCTGATTTATGCCGCTTGCGTATTGTTACCATGCAGATCCCGAACTGCATCTTCATCCATGTGACGCCCTGGATCGACGAAAAACGAGTTGGTTGGCGAATAAAATATCACAGTCACCTTCACACGTGACCTTGAGCTCGGTTCACCGGTGGAGTTCACAGTTCAACGAACTCATCCCAACGCTGCAAATGACTTAATAATCAAATGAATTATCTTCGCGGACAACGAACGGATTGAGCCGTTACAGTCCATTCGCAGTATGTGAGCCAGTGGGCTCAGTTATGCCACCATACGTTTTGGGGTGGAGGAGGGTAATAGACGGGGATGGGGGGTGGCGGTGGAAAGCTCGGCAGAGGCTGCTGCTGGTGCTCTGGAGGTGGATGGGTGGTGGTGCACGGTTTCCCATCGCGGACGAGGACTGGCACGGCCACTTTTCTTGGGGTCTCCATGGGTGGAGGCGGTGATGTGTGGTGGTAGTCTAGGTCTTGATGATGCTGGTGCTTTCCTGTCGCTTCCTGGTTGGAACGCTTCGTCTTGTAACGGTGGTTCTGGAACCAGATTTTCACCTGGAGATGGGAATAATAGGAAAGTGTCATCCACGATATGTATTTGTATCCCTATGGAATGCATCGAATTACAGAGGAGTTAAATTACTTTTAATAGCATTGAATCCCTATAGCTGTTGAGAACTTTATGATTTCTATGGAATTGCAATCCGAAGTTATTAAAAATAAAAGTGGTTAAGCGAAAAGCATAAACATTTGAGCAATTACATGACATTGAAGAAATTCCGCAACTGCTGTTCCTGTCAATCGTTCACCTACTGAAACATTATAAGTAAATTATCCTTACGGACAACCATGAAATATAGGAAAAGTAATATTGCTCAGTTAGAGGGGGAAAATATACTCAAGTGCATAATTGTAGTTTATTATTAACTTGAGAGTAACTAGGACAAACAAACTCTCAGAGGTACCCCGGCGGGTCCGAATTTTGAAACGCCACTTGACCTATGACCATCCCCGGACCAAATGAGGAAGCCGTGCAAAGTTTGGTCGGACTGGGATCAAAAGCGTGGCAGTGCATAAAGAACAGACACACACACACACAAACAAACAAACACTCTGAATATAAGTAGTATAAATTTTACCTTACCGTAACCATGAGAGTAGACAAGGAAGTTGATTCACATGATGTACGGTACAACAGGGAGGCTTAACTCCTCCCTCAAAAAGTTAGATTTCAATTCCACTTCGATTTTTGGAGACGTTTGTTTATTATCTATTGCCTATTAATTCCTCATCCAATTCTTCAGCATCCATCCATACGTGAATCTCATAGGTTTACATCGTGACAAGAACACATGTACATTGTGCAGATTTTTTCACACCTGTGTGGGAGTGAGGTTGATGAGCGTGGCGAGATGCTCCCTTTCGGGGGCGGAGAGGTATCGTTGTTGTCGGAATCTCCTCTCCAGCTCGAATGTCTGCTGCTTGGTGAAAAGAACCCGTCGCTTCCGTTTCTTGTTCCCCGCGCTCGACTTCCCCTCCAAGGACTTCGGGCTTCCCCCGGCCTCCTCCTGAGGTGAACCCCGGGAGCTTTCCTCTCCTTCATCCTTCCAGGCTTGACCGTTGGCAGTGGCCGTGGACGTGACCTGACACGGGCTTAGGTCACGGCTCGGCGAAGACATTTCTTGTTTCAGGTAGTCTCCGTGCGGGAGGCTTGCGCTCGTGTCCGGCCGATAGTGGCATTCGTCGGAGTACTCTTGTATCGGTACTGGCACGATTGGAGCCACATCTGTCGGGATATTCAATATATCAATGACTGAACACGGATATGAAAATGGTGACTTCTCATCTTTGCAGAAATTCGTTGAGATTTGAAGTGTAATAGCGCAATTTGAACACATTTGAATTGATTTGCTGACCATGAGTTATAAATTCATAATGCATGAGCTAATTGAGTTCATGGGGAATTCCCGTTATTTTGAATTATCAAACATGGCTGTGAATTTTTATAGTTAGTCAAGCTTACTTGGATACGCGGATGAGTTCCAGCTCTCATAATCTGGAGGTGTGTAATATGTATTCTGAATGCTCGGGAGTGACTCGAACGCAGGTCCTGAAAACAGACATGCGTAACTAAATGCAGAACATATTCATCTGAGTTTGATGTCAAGGCGCATCTCAAACTCACCTGGTTTTTCCTCCTCTTGATCGAGGATATTTCTCACCATGAAACTTTGCGGCCTGAAGTGCACCCCCGATTTCACGTCATACAACCTGGAAAAATGATAGCATTGATGCATGAAATAGGGTGTGAATGGCGTGTCCTCCAACAGGTGGGATAAACACGAATCCGCCGGAAACCCCCAGGAGAGTGGTTCTTAGAGAGGGGCTTTTAAGCTTAATCTTTGAAAATGGGGGTCTTATAATCTGGACGGGAATGTAACTGTGTGTAGACCTGTGTTATAATTTGGACCACCTAGAATGAGAGAGAGGCTGGTCCGGCCCAATAGGCGGGGTCTCACTCCATAATATTCCTCCGTAAAGGAATCACCATATGAAAAGCCCCCGCAGCTGTTCAACACTTTTCCGTGTATTTACTTTAGGAAATGAGATGCCTTGGTCCCCTCTCTCCCGGGGTCCCCCTCGACAATGGACGGCGCCAAGCCGTCTGTTGGGACGCATTTTATCAGGAGATTTCCTTCACCCTTTTTTTTCCCGTTCTCTGCAAACCCAGGTGTGTTGTTGAAGAGCCACCTCTTCAACCGGCTTATCCCTAGGAAAGAACCTACTACTTCTGAACAGTCTTCATTGGGGTGTGGTCGTATACTGTATATACCCTTGTTCGGAAGGGGGCTGAGGGGGGTTTGCTTGCCAACGTTTATCTGCCTGCATGGGAGGCTCTTGAGGAAATACTGCTGACACAATGTTTGATCTGCCTCCCTGACAGCACCCTGAAGCAAGGCTTTCTCTTTCTGCATATGCAATATCGCACTCTCATTCACTGTGAATTCAAATCTTCGCGAGATGGTTGCATCTGGTTACCTGCCTTGTTTGGTACCCCTCAAGGAAACGCGATAGCACACCTGAAAAACAGAGCTCTCGCCTCGCTTATGCTTAAGGCATACACTCGCACATGCCGTGTGGCAGAACTAGAAGATAAAGGCTGAAAACGTAAGAAGCCTAGACATATTTTGTCGAAAAGTATTCTGCGTCGCGAAGCAGGAAAAAATGATACGAGTCAAGCACATGTGAGATAGAACAAATGCCGAGCTTTCGAAGCTGACTAGACATAGATTACAGACTTCATCTAGCGAAGAACCAAAAGCAATAGTCAATGATAAACGATCAACTACGAGTGCACCCAACTGGGATTACTCCATATCCCCTGTTAAATTTCCCCCGGGAATCGTAGGAACACGAATCCGCGTCCCGAGCTAGACGGACCGATGAGATGCCACTGGAGGCCAGAGACCAGAGAGAGTAGTCGCACTGAAGCAAACAGAAGTTGAAATCCCTCCGATTCTACACAGTGTCATGTATACAATAAGTATCACTTAGACACAATAACTTTCCAAAGAGGCATGTTCGAGAGGCTTGGGTGAAGTGGTCCCTCGAGTACCCCTCCTTTTATAAAGTCCCCTCACTCGAAAACCCACCGGTAATCGTCTTCGGGTGGAGGCGGTTGGAGGACCTGGGATATCCAGAAGGGGGTGGAGGCGGAGGCGGAGCACGGATCCTCGGCGTAGCATTCCCCCTGGTGGGCCTCGTACGTGCTGGCCATCCCCTGGATGCCGTCCCTAGAGGCTCAAGACACCAAAGACAACGGGGAACTGTTGTCCATATGAAGATAGGAAGGCAGACACCAACCATCTCTCTTATCTCTCGCCCTCCCTCTCTCTCTGCCTCTGCTATGTTTGAACAAGCTCTCTCTTGCGTTGGTGTGGGTGTCGATGGATGACCATGGTTCAGCATCATTCCTCAAATTGCCCAATCGTTTTTTTTTTCACGCCCATGCCTAGTCAGTGGGTGAGGAAAGGGATCGGATGTCAACGACACCGACGTGATGTTCGTCAGAGAAATGTCGCAAAAAATAAATGACATGCAAAGTTCAGTGAACCGCCATTCGCTTCGTGACCAATCCTTTCCCCATCAGTGACTTGGAATAAATACTTTCATGCAGCTCTCACCAGACTCTCAAGCTATTTCAACATCAGAATGACGTCATTAATTAGGACTATCTCATTTCCCAAACTTGAAGACAGTTTTACGATTTGTTGCACTTACAATTGTATCATAGCACGAGGCTGAAGTTTGCAGCGGGTGCGTAAATGCAAAAAGATCCCATCCGTAAAGAATCCTGGGAGAAGAATGCGTTCAAAAATATATGCTAAACATTACCACTCCAGTCAAATTTATAAACATGATCAGAACTGGACTTTTACCTCTACTCAAGGTACTCGCTAACTTTGCTAACGCTCGTACAGCACTGCGGGAGCGGTGAATTCTTCCTTGCATGGTCCCCGTCCCGAAGAAAGGCAACATTAGCGATCGATAATGAAGTGGCCTTGAGTGAAACCCTCGGCCCATCTATTGAAAAAGTTTCATCACACGACCCGTGCAAACACTAGAAAAGGATCATCAGCGGCTTTTCAGCGAGGCCCTTTGGCCCCTTGTGCAATCGCGCTGATAGCGTGTCAGCACGCAGCTTTCGTCGAAGTTCTCCAGCTTCAAGCTTCGCGAAAACGTCACTGCAACTTACAAACGTAACGATCCTGGCAAACATCAGGTCCACCCAGGAACAAATTTATCACGAAGTTTGAAAGTGAACGCGAGGGACGCGCTAGGGAGGTCGGTCGGCCCCCGACCGTTGCCACGTGCACCGCCTCCATGCATTCTGTTTTCTCCTCCGTCATCCTTTTCTTTTCACATCCCACGTTTTTCGTCTGCTTCGACTCCGACCCAGCATTCAAAGATGAACCGAGCTTGGTTTATTTATTCTTTACCTTCTGTATGCCTCAGGAGTTGTGCCATTATTTGTCTTAGACTTTTAGCGTTCAATGCAGTAATTCCGAGGGGGGCTCGGGGACCCTCGCAGGCAATCGAGGACACGAGACAAGGCGCATATGCGTTGTGTTTGCCCATGCAGTCTGTGGTGGTCGTCGTTAAAAGACCTCGGTAGTTGGAATCCTCGTGTTATCTCGATCGGGATTCGTGCATGGCTCCAAGATAACGAATCCTTAGAATAATAATCGTCCCTCAATCGCTTATCTCTCTCTGGCTTTCTGTTTTCTTTTCAAATCACTCCCATATTTGTCTATTTTGATAAGGGGATGAACCTTTGATCCGAATGTCCTCCCTCTAATCTCATCCGTTTCGAAGTTTTTCCTCCAATACAGGAAACGTTACAGGCCTGTTATAGACCTGCAGACCTTAAAAGGTAGGGGAGGAAGACTAGCCCACGATTTCCGGGAAGGAAACAAGAGAAAGAAGGGATCGCTTTGTCTCTTTTGTCGGCGCTGGATTCGGACAAGGCTATTAGTGGCGGTCAGATAAGGGATCGAAGGATTGACATATTCTTCGCTTCCCTCCTTTGACAGGAGGATGAGTCTACAGGGTTGCCAACTGGCTTCTCGCATGGCTGCTTACCATCAATAGGGGAGAAACCCCAGAGGATGAATGACTTTTTTATTTGTCACACCAGCTAATCGATACGACGAGATACGATTGTTGTGCCCATATCCTTCCCTGTCTCCCCTCTTTTAGGTTGTGATATAATTACCGGCCGGCAGTATTTTGTGTGGCAACACTGCGGCGCATGCAGCTCATTGTGATGCATGTTTGCACTGCCGCTTGGTTTGCTTCTCGAGGGTCATTTCGACATTTTTCTCTCTCCCCCACACCCCCGGCTCTCTTTTAATCCCACTTCCTGCTTTTACGCTCTGATGAAGCTTTCGATCTCGCTCATGTGATCCAGAGCTGGATAAAAAAAAAAAAATCCCCGGCCTCAATTTTTTCCCCAGGTGTTGTGATTCGCTTCTCTTCAGAAATCGACTCAAGGATTGTATTTTTTAACAAATTCAAAACTTCCGATTTCTTTTCAATTTTATTTATTGTCTCTCCACGCGAAAAAAAGCTTCCGGTTCAATCTATTCGAATGGGATTTGCTCAGCGAAAACAATCTAAAAGCCCCAAAAAATACGAATTGGAAGCGAATTGCTCATCTTCCTCATTGACTGCCAACACCATAACACACTTCTAACAAAATGGGCGTTAAAGCAATTCCTTCCCTTCATCGTAGCCTACATAAAGCCTACAATTTTCAATTGAGGTCTATTTAACAGTATTTAAATATAAGGGTTTTAGTGACAATTTTTGCGCTGCCAACTGCCAAAAAAGTTTTTCATTTGAGACATTCTTTCACTTGACCCAGACTCAGAAATAGAACACTTCAAATATAAAAATACTCAAATATTCAAGTAAAGAAAAAAAGAGAGTATGAAAAAATCACCGAGAAAGAATTTAAAAAATAAGTCTTAATATACTGCGAGAAATGTCAGGAAGCCCCCAATCCACAAAGCAATTCATGCCCTGTCTCTGTCTCTGAACCTCTCTAAAGAAACTGAGGCGAGTTTTAAAAAAGTAATTGCGATGTGGCAACACTGTCAGGCTCGGCTCAAGGACGGAACGGCAACGGCGACGCGGCCGTGATAGGCCTAATAAACTTTGAACGCGTTTTCTGTCTGATTTCGCCTATCTCACCGGTGTCGCCCCTTTTGGAGAGTCACGATTTACGCAATCTTCGCTTTGGGGAAAAAAAAAAAACATGCATCCGGTGAGCAATCGGAATTCCTGCGCTTTTTCCGAGCTCCCTTGCTCGCATTTACGAGGTAGAAATGAAATAGAAATGCCGTTTATTGCTGATTGAATTTTCCACTATAAGCATCAGTCTCAACGCGTAAGTCTGATTTGACTTACGATCGATTCTTTCAACTGAGCTGGAAGTTCAAATATCACGGCTACCTCGCATTCTCTTCTTTACATTGTTGCTCTGAGGAATGAAAGAGCAGATTTGGGAGATTCGCAAGGACATGCCAAGTCTTAATGCGCGATTTCTAAATGACACCAAGGTTTCTTTCGAATTTGAACTACAGAAACCACATCAACACCTAATACAGTAGTTTCAGGACGTGCTCGTTTAGCAACAGAGTTGTGAGGGAAATCATTATCTTATATGGGCCTAACGACGTCAGCGAAACGCGAGGCGACGACTGAGGTCCAGCGCGAGGTTGGGCATCTTCGATGACAGAGGATTAAAATAAGACAGTGAGGGAGAAGTTTCTGGATTTGTGAAGCGATTTTGTGAATTGAGAAACGGGGTATACGGTCTCGGTGAACGTTCTTTGATTTCTTTTCTTCCCCTTAGGCTTCATTTGCTGAATTCGATTTATGTCGGATGGATAAGCCAATTCACGAATCGAATATGCCCTCAACTGCGTCTTTGGAGCTCGTTCTGACCCGAGAACTTCCTTCCCCACGTCGGGATTGGAGCCCGGGACAGAAATTGAAGACGGCGCGCGATCGGTCACAAATTGGACGATCCTGCAGATTCTCAAGAATGAAATCAAGCCGGGAAGTACATCGCAAGAACAATGGTTCCCAACTTCATCTCGGCCCTTCCCGACCAAGTCTCACCTGTACGTCCAAGTTGTGTTCTCTGGGTCATGTTAACCGAAATTGAATGATTCCTGCTGAGGAATAAGTTGATCGTGACAGGAGCTTGAACTATAGGCCTATGTTAACTCATCTCGTTCTGCTCTCGGAATTAAAAATATTTGCTCCAAGCAAACAGAGTCAAAGACTCTATTCCTTGCAGACATCTGTCCTTGAATTTTGGGAAAGGGATTGGGAGAAGGATAGAATCAATAGAACTCAGCCGGGCATAATGAGAGGCAGCCCTTATACATACAACATATTTTAGTAACTCACTAGATATCTCAACAACAACAAAACAGTGGCCCCATCGATCTTATAGGGAGTGGGAAGTCATCCCAAAGTCACTGTACAATAGGGATTTCAATGCATTATTTAACTGAAGGTGATTGTAGGTGAAATTTCGGGCTTTTTCCTTTGTCACATAAATTTGTTGGCGTGACAGTCCGAGGGATGAGCCTAGTATTCTGAAATCCATTCGAGTGCGAAAATCACTGAAGATCCTCCTCTATACAGGGTTCCCATAAGTTATCATACGGTTTTCTAATTTTGTGTTTACAGAAGCTGTAAGTTGAAATGGCCGATCAGCAAAGCAAGTGCTGCAAGGCTCAACGCATGGACGTATTGAAGTGATGATTCAAGTGGGAAAATGTATACCGATTTGTGCCAATTAATTACCGATAAATAATGGAATTCGATACCTTGCAACCGTATACTGACTTACGGAAAACCCTGCACTCTGAGAGAGAATGCCAGAGTCGATGCACCGACTACGAATACCAAATGCGAATGGTATGAACGTGTGGGTAAGCTTCCACCACAACGGCATGAAGATTATAAGCCGGATAGTCCGAGTTGATCCAGAATTGCAATAATATTTCACAGCCCCTCATCTCCACCCCCATAAAAAAGGAAAATGCAACATGCACTCATGGGGTAATAAAAAGGCCACAATACATCGTAACACTTCCAAGATTTTAACGTTGGCTAGGTACATAGCGAATTGGAATAGAAGCGGCTTTGGCCTACAATCATCAGGCGAATCTTCCTTTCTCTCTGCCTGCAGAATCTCATTTCGAATTTTCTATCGACTTTCAAGACGCCTTAGTCTTATCTCCGCTGAGAATAAACGAAATGCGTGCTGATGTGGAAGTCAGAGACACACGCACTCATTAGGAACATTAGCACCCTTTACCGAAAAAGTGAAGCGGACCCAGTAACCTTGTGTGAGCATTCCCCCCACCGAAGAAGCATGTGATCGAGTCAGCAATGACATCTAGTGTGGCGAACTGAAAGCTCTCAGTATTCCTCCGATACTGTAGATGTCAGGATGTGCTCCCGTGGGAGGACGACTATGCGGCTGGGCTTTCAGAAATTTAAAAACCTCTTGTTTGCCTAGCTATTCCGGATTTGCGACTCACCTCGTGTTTGTTTTTTCAACTTTGACCTTCAAAATGTCGATGAATCCACATGCAGAATGGCTTTTTCATGGAATGGAGGCGATCAGATCCAGATGAATCTAAATTCTGTGGGGAAAATGGAGTTGAGGGAAATCCCAGAAGCGAGATATTACTCATTTTATTCATCATCATTCCCATGCACTCACACATCAACGATGGATTAACGAGCGATGAGGATGCTTCTGTCTCTCTATGATGACGATGAAAGGCGGAATCAAACAAAGCTTTGATCGGCTGGGGAATGTCAAGTCTTTGTTTGATGGCGATTCGGGCTGGGGGCGACGGGACGAAGTTAGTAACGAATGCGGGAAAAAATGGATTATGATGACCGGGGGGGGGGGCTTTTTTTTTCTTTCAGTTCGCAGGCATTCGCAGCATCACTCGCCGTCTCGGAAATATTTCATCGATTTTTTTCTCTCTCTTCATGTCGTTCGGTGCGAGATTCCCGTCTTCGTTCTTTTCTCTCTCTTTCTCTCTCTCTTCCCCCCTTTTCAATAGTAGTAACGGTACGCTGCAAAGGGAATCAGACGCGATAAGGAAAAAAAATTCAACTAATCAATGAAATAATAAACTAATCAACGAGGTAATGATCAACTAATCAAGGAGGTTCGAAAAATCGAGATCTAAACTTTTTTTTTTCAAAACTCTCTTGTCTGAAAATTTTACTTGAAAAACAATCTGATCTGATTCATGCTCAGGAAATCAACTTTGGCATGCGATTTTCTTGCGGTTTTGGAGCAAACTTTACAGTCCACGCCCTTCGCTAATTTCTCTCTTCACAGCTGCGCTATTTTCATTTCTGCCAAGGCATCATGCACCGAAAAAAAAACCTGGAAATATTCCTCTCATGCCACTGCTGGAATCGAGGGAAGAAAATACCTCGATTATTAACGAAATCCCAACAATCACTCTCCGGAGGCTCCTAACGTCGATGCTCCTCTGTGCGAAGAGAAATTCACTTTCACAAACAATTCACTTAACCCCTCAGGAAAGTGATTCCAATGAATTTCAACGATAATTTTTCAAATTTGGCCATCTTTTTTTTCATCTTGCAATAGTGCGACGAAGGATTTTGCATGAATTATTCTAAACATGAGAATTAAATATGAGAGGAACTTAGAGAGTAAACAGCACGATGAAAAACTCGTGGTTGCTCTAATTGGTGTCCCCTGAAGGTGAGTGAATTGAAAATTAATTAGGAGCATCAAGAGGACGCCAAGCCTGGCTCCATTGAGAGGTCCCTGAGTTTTTCCAATAGGCGTCTAATACTTTAAAATGCATTTAAAACATAATTCAGATTTAATGAGTCACAATCATTAATGTGAACAATTTTAATTATTAAAAAGGATTTTGGAGTCGCGACTCACAATAGGGTCGGTGAGGGCGTCGGGTCCAGACGTAGGTGTTCTTCACTGGCGAGAGATAGGAGTACTCGGGCGAGTAGTTGCGGACCGGGTTATGAGAGACGAGGTGGGGGCGGAGGTGGGGGAAGCTCCACCACCACGGCTCCCTCGCCCCGCCCGCTCCCAGGTGGGACGGCCGGGTCTCGCTCGAGTAGAACCCGCTCGGTGGCGTCCTCATGTACCCAGAGCGAGTGTACAACGGCCTGTCTGCAAGGGGGGAAGGTGGCGATTAGCGGTGGGTGTGTGTGTGTGTGGGGGGGGGGGGGGGGGGGGGGGGGGGG
>CAJPEV010005265.1:0-15975 GCA_905338385.1 Darwinula stevensoni
TGTCAGATTGTGGTTAAAACGCTGTGCGAAGTCCAGTTTCAAGGCAAATTTTTCAAAAACCAGCGCAACTTAAGTCGGTTACCTCTCGTTCTCTTCCTGTCAGGAGAGTTAGTGATATCAAGGGAGAGTTAGTGATATCAAGAAGCTTAGTGCTTAACAGTCACAACTTAGCGCCTTCTTTCTTTCATGCGTCCAGTTCCTCATTTTCTCTCTTTCTGGACCGATGAGAAATGGACACTGAGGGCGGGAAACCAGGTCGGTTTGGCAGGCGGGGCAAGTTGCGAATCCTCAAGATTCTCTTGTCCAGTTGCTCCAATGCCTGGTCCTCGCTCTTTTTTTCTCTGGGTTTCCGTAACTGAAGGGAATGAGACGAAATAATGCATCGTCCCGTCTGTCTCGCGCTCTGATCGGCCGGCAATAATCGTAAACATATTGATCTGATCACTGCAGATATTGTACAGGATACAATATAGATTTAGGCAAGGTAGGTCGCGCTGGTTTTTGAAAAATTTGCCTTGAAACTGGACTTCGCACAGCGTTTTAACCACAATCTGACAAAGGGATTTTTTTTTTTCTCTTTGGGGAGATGAACACCGAATGGTGGAGCTACATGTTGTAAATAAAATTATGTTGAAGGTACACATGCAGGAGACACACCCTTTAATGTCATAAAAGTCAATGATTAATTCACGGAGAAATGATATGTACCTATCCTTGCTTCGCTTCGGCTCCACTAGATGTCGCTAGTGAGGAGGAAGCAGGCCTCGTGCGCCTTTCTATGCCTGTTGCAGAACGAAAACGGCGACTAGGACTTCATTCAGTTTCCTCTCCTCATCAAATACCATCCTATTAACTGAATTTCATGCTAAATTATTTGTTGAAGTGGGTTTTCATCGACTTGGAGATGGAAACATGCCGGGCACCTTGCTCTTTCCGTCGAGTTGCTAATATCTAATCCCCAATCTTGCAATTTGTGTAACAGGCGGTAACAGGCGCTTACTTGACTGCATGTCTCATTATTCCGTTATTGACGTGCCCGGATGCTTCCTTTTTCCCTCGAGGAGGAAGTCTAAATAGTCTGCGTATGAACTATCTGTTTCCACGTGAAGCCTTGTGGGAGAACATGAATATATTTGCTGCGTTTTCCACCAGTTTTTTTTCCCCTTTTAGTGCTGATGGTCCTCGGTTCGGTCTCGATCTCGGAATGCGGAGTTTGAGGAATTTCCTCAAAGGAAAAATTTCGACCCTGGCCTGTGTTAATCCCACTTTCAAAATGCATGTAAGAGGGTACAATATCCCATTCGCCATACTTAGGACACGCAAGACGTTTTCCTTCGAGGTGGCAGCGACATCGTGTGCCCTTTTACGCTCGTCGAAGAGAGGATCGCCACCATATATATATATATACTAGCGAGTTTGTTTGCCCTTCGGGCAAACAAACTCGCTATTGTCGCGCCTTCGGCGCTCTATTACCTTGGATAATGATTCATTCATACATTTCTTGCGAAATGGAAAACACGTATTTGAAGTACGTCCCCATTGAAATACATGACACATAGAGTCGAAAGTCTTGATTTTTTATCAAAATCATTACCTCTATGATTCTATGTGTGCCTAACTTGAAATCTTTTTTTGTGTCCCTTTTTTAAGAGTGGAGAATACATTTTAAAATACTTCTCTCCAATAATCTACGCTAAGAAGTCATATTTCAAAATTGGTATTTTCCTCTACTCAGCTGTCAAACAGGTAATTCTGAGGGAAGTATACTTTTCTGTCTCTGTTTTGTTGGATGAAAGATAATCAGGAAAATGGGACTGAAAAGAGTGCCCTAATGGTTTTTTTTATATGAAATATGTTATTCTTTTGAAATGTAGACTCAGGGATTTCCATGCCACCCAGTCTTACGTTTTACGTTTCCCCTTTTTGCTGGCGGAAAAAAAATGTATTTGGAAAAGCGACCCACCCAAAACCTATGCCCGGAGGGGATGCCCCATTAAAGCTGAATACTCCCTCAGTTCAGTAATATCATTTCACCTATACCTGTGCCAAGTTTCACCTTTTCATTTCTGTCCAATTCGCCCAAACAATTTCCTTTCAAAACATCGCCTCTCGAAAAAATTTCCCCAGGGGATATATCGAGACATAACATTTTCATTTAACTCATTGTGTCAGTAGTAACATTCATGCAAAGTATCAGCTTTCCATGTTAATCAGGTTAATGCAAAAAAAGTTAGTTGAAAATATATTCTTTGAAATTTGTGCCCCCATGGCATTTACTTCCAAAGTCTGAAGTTTTCTGCAGCATCCCAATTGGTAGTTATGTAAATTTGTAAATTTGACACTTGTCATTTGAGCTGAGTGCTTCACCAATCACATTCTTGCCATGTCACAGCTTTCCCTGGGTCTTCGTTTGATAGACGCAAAGAGAACTATTTGAAAATATGTTCCCTGAAATGGTGTGCCCCTATGGCGTGTATTCCCCTGTGGCGTCTATATATATTAGATGAAAGTAAAATTGTTTTTTGACTCATCTATTCATCATGTACTTCTTTGTCAAGTTTAAACTTTCTAGCACCCTCCGTTTTACTGGAGGAGAAAATTCAGGAAAATTTGCAAAATATGTGCCCTCGGGCGTTTTAACCGAAAATTGACATTTTTACCGAAATCAAACCTCAGTGAACTACATGCCCACAAAGTTTCAATATTATACGTTTGCCTTTTTTGCTGGTGAAAAATCATGTTTGCAAAAGCTGACGCACCCAAAAGCTAAGCCAGGAGAGGATGAACCATGAAAGCTGAATACTCTCTCAACTCAATAATTCCAAATAAATTATACATGTGCCATTTTCACCGTTCCATTTCTGTCCAATTCACCACGACAATTATGTGAAAACATCTCCCCTTGAAATTCATGCCCCCAGGGCATTTCATTCCAAAGTCTGAATTTTTCTGCACGCAGCATCCCGGTAATTATGTACCAAGTTTCATCTTTACACGCTAGCTCAATACACCATGACACAAATACCTGAAAACGTCAGCCCCCAAGAATATGCCCCCAGGGCATGGATCTAATGTGTTGCATTTTTCCTGAACTCATCGTTTCGTTAGGCACGTCCATGCCACGTTTTAGCTTTCCATTTCTCTCTGTTTTATTCAAGCAACGGGACATGGAAGGCAAGAGAAGAAAAAAAAAGGCATGGAATTGGTGGGAATCGAACATGGGCCTCCCGATTATCAGTCCGATGTGCTCCCACTACACCACAGAAACGGGATATCTCCAATGTATTCTTATCCATAATGATATATATTTTTAAAAAACTTCTCCCCCAAAAATATGTACCCCTAGGGCATGTACCTCCAAAGTCGGATTTTTTCTGAACTCTGCAACCCAAAAGGTACATGTGTACCAAGTTTCAGATTTCTAACCTTTCTGGAACATGGTTAGAATTAGCGTCAGTCAGCCAGTCAGTCAGTCAGTCACGATCGTCTATATATATTAGATATACTAATATCTTCTGCTTTCACATAAAAAAATTAAATGAGTTCCAAGTTCGTACTTTTTTCAGAGGGTAGAAATGAAGGGAAAACAGGAAATGAATGGCCTTGAGGGTCCCTTTACCGTTTTACTAATGCTGGAGATTCACTACCTACTTTGACTGGAATGGGGATCTGTCTTTTCCTCCTGTATTTCATGAGAACATTTTCCCTTCGTCTCCCCGTCTTGAATGAATTGGGACAATGGACACCGAAAATACGATCGAAGTGTTTCCAGGCAGTCAGTACAACGGATGAAATCCTTTGATGCAGATGGCATGAAAGCGCGAGACGCGTTGCTTCACGTGATGAAATTACTTCAGGATGGACTGAAGAAATGCATGCCATGCCGACGCTACTATAGATTGTCTGCGTGCCTTGAGAGGTCTAGCAAAGAAATGGATTCTATGACACCAGAAAAGAACCCACCCAGTCGAAAATGTTCGTCGGTTTATCGCGGGCCATAGACGGGGAAGTTGGTTTATCGTCGGGCTAAAGCCGAGAAGTTAGCTCATTTGATGCGAATGATTGGCCGGCCAGTCGTTGGATGCTGCCGTCAGAGCTGCCGCTAGAGGGATGGGCATAGAGTAGAGAATATAGCAAGAGGCTCCACTCCGCTCGAATCCGATATATTTATAGAGTCGCAATATAGTGCATGTGACTGTCGATCCTCCACTTAGCATGGGCACGTCAAGAACTCCTCCATGGCCGAACAGCGGACTCGACGAGGCACGCGTGTTCCGTCGATCGATCCCTTTGAGTCAGATCTCCGAATGAGTCCATTCCCGATTTCGCTGCCACGAAGCACGCCTCAGCGTAAATGTTGTTGATAACATGCCACCAGATGTCTCTGTAATATTTGGACCCTTCCCTACCCTTCGGAGTGTCGCCTCTAGTTTCACTCTCTACTCTGACAGGAGTGGTTTAAAAATTGCGAGATTGGGGATTCGCAACACGACGCAAATAGCAAGTTGGCCGGCATGTTTCCATGTCCAAGTCTCTGACTACTGTCTTCAAAAAACACTTTAGCATGGAGTTCAACTAATAAGCCAGTGTTTGATGGGGAGAAGAAAAAGAATAAAATCATTAACGCCGATTTCGTTCTGCGACAGAAGCAGAACGGTGCATGGAGTCCACGTCCTCCTCAACTGAGACATCTAATGGGGTCGAAACGAAGCAAGGATGCATAAAATATCATTTAATAAATAATAATTAAATAATTTAATAAATTCTTCATGGAATTTCATGACATCGGAGGGCGTGACTACTGAAAGCGTGTGTTTCATATTTTTTTATGTAATATTTTTTCACATGTAGTTCAGAACGCTGAACCACTTGTCCAATGTTTATCCCACCAAAGTGAAAAAACAACTTACAACAAGTTGGATTTCTAAAGAAAATCACAAGTGCTAAATACGCCATGCGATGTTCAGTTTCAGGGAAAATTTTGGCAAAAACTAGCCTCGCCGAGATCTAACTTGTACATTCCATCTTATTCCTTTCAGTTACGGAAATGCCATGCTCGAAACTATGAGACCCTTCTTAAGGATTCGCAACTCGCCCGCCAATGAAACCAGGTTTCGTGCTATCAGCGTCCATCGTTCGCGCTTTGAGAGAATACGGGAAGAAGCCTCATTAATCACAGGATGCTTTCGATTCACTTTCGGAGAACCAAACCTTAAAAACGAGGAGAAAAGCAGGAGATTCCAATTGCTTCGCTTGGTCCCCATCGGATGACTCTGTTGAGGAAAATGTCGACCTGCGCGTCTCTGCGCCGATATTGTCAGCAACAGGCGCAGAGATGCGCCTGTTGCTGATGATGTCAGCGCCTGCAGTTTAGTTTGTCATTCGCTTCCCTTGAAACACGCTCGTAGTAATTGATTTCAAAGATTTTCTTCCTGAGAAGAAGGTAATATTGTGGAATAATATAATAATGATATAATAATACGTGGAAGTGTAAACAAGCCAGGTCTCGGCGCTAAATTTATTATATCTAATACTCACAATATAGATTCAGCTGAGAACCTCTCCCATGTGGAACGTTCCTAGTAAAACACACAGGAGTGCGTGAGAACTACCATTTCCCTCAGTGGAGGCATTTTATGAAAGTGAAACGCCGATCAACCGATTGGCCATCTCGAAGAACAAGTTTCCAGGCCGCAGAGTCTCCTTCGTTCTCGGAAATGAAGTCCTCGGCAATTGGAACCAATCGGAACGATCTTGGAACGATCTTCCTGCTCGTCTCGTGCGCCATTTTTGTCATCTGGCGCGAACGAGGTACCAGGAAAAGAAATGTCGTACCACTTCCACAAATTTCAAGTGTGGGTTCTCCACAGAAATATTTCTCTTTGAAAATTCGGCAAACTTCGCATTTGCTTGGAATCCTGGATGCAAAATGAACACTTCGTTTAAATCTGGAGAGGCTATTCGCGACACACTGAAAGTATTTCTCTCCCTTAAAACACAGGTGAACGCAAAATTTCTCCCGGGCCTCACCACGATGCGAAGGACTCCACAGGACCGGATTCCAAGAGCTTTCCCTGTTTTTTCGTGCTTTCTCACGTTCCCTTTTTTCTTTCATTCATTTGTTTAGACGTGACTTCATTCTTCACTTCATTTCCTTTAATCGAGTTTTTTATATATTTTTTTACACCGTAGGAAGGCATTTAGCTTCTTCGACGTTTAACTGGAATGGCCGAGAAGCGGGAATTTCCGCCTTGGCTCATGGAGAACTCGGCGTCCATAACACAAGAAGTGAATTTCCGTTTGCTTCCATTTGTCCCCACTAGATGTCTCCTTTGTCTAGATGTAGACCTCGTCTACCTTTTCGTGTCCGTCGCAGATAAAATCGGGGTTCCAAATATTACTATTCGCTGCCTCCTTGTTAAACCCTTTGGAAATAATTAAATTCCCAAGTTTACCTTCCTAGAGATGGTAGGATCAGCAAAGGAGATGAAGAAAAAAATCGATCACTAGGGTCTTTGCCCCAAGTATATTGTACCCAGTACTTGTAACGAGGTCTGTTAGGAAATGTATCAAAATTGCTTCTTGGGTATGTATATTTTAGATGGTGTCACACGTATTTTCTATCTCCTAAAGGAGAAAGTCTGTTACCTTGGGCACTGAAATTGACCAAATTTTTAAAAATTATAATATGTCCTGTAGATGAGGCCTCTCCCTCTCGGTCTTAGATGGAGAAAAGTCCGAGGAGGTTCGAAGACACTTCCACAATGCTTTCCTTCAATTCGGCGCACCCATTTCTCGAGAAGAAAGTGCGTGAAAGCGCCAGACACTTGGCCACGCGCATGCGAGTGTGGCTAGCTGAAAAATTACTTAATCGCTATTTCTATAAATTCATTCTTCATGTACCAATTTCTTTAACATTTAACATTTCTTGTTGGAGCTCCCGGTTCCTTTTTCTCTCTTTGGAGCGAATCGTGACATCGGTGATATCAAGTCAGTGACGAACAGAAGTAAGGGCGTGTCAGTTCGCGAAGTGATTCCTCAAGGAAATTTTAAAAGTCCGGTCTTCACCTCTTTTTCAGTGTGCCTTCTCGTCTCAATGGAATGGAGTTACTAACGATGCCGTCCGGTCTGAATTTCGTCCTGTCTCGCAATCTCGAATTATATTGGAGATGAACTACTTTGAAACGAATGCACATGCAACACATGCCCAGTGTGAAATCCACATATCTACAGGGTCCATCCTCGTGGTTCATCCTCGAGGTCCATTCTCAGAGTCCAGAAGTACCAGTCATCAGAGTCCCAGCTCGAGAAGATCTTCTTGAGGCTAGTGATCGCTGCACCGCGCTGCGACGGGTGCAGCCGAGGCACTACCATCCACGTCAGTTTCATTTATCCGTGATCCCTGTCGCGTCCCGGCCTCCATCATGAGTTTTATTGGAAAAGGAGGCTTCCCATCTCGATAACGCCCACTGCTGTGTCGTCAGGTCGTCGTCGACGTGCATGGCATGGGAAGGGAAAGAGAAGCCTTGTCTCCTTCGTTTCCCTCTCATGCATTTCCATTCGTTCAAACAAAATTCAATTACATTTTTGGGAATTAAGTGTTCTCAAAACCTATTTGAATAACTGATGCACACCTCCATTTCAAATGAGTTTTTGCTTCGATTTGAATGTTATGACTCTTCTCACGAAAAATGCGTAGCGACTTCATTTCGATACGAATCATCTTCAAAATGCTATTCACACTTTGTGCGTAGATAAGATTTATCTGGAGAGGAAAAAAATAGATTCCGGTGGAAATTCAGTCGATGATGGGTTTTGTTCTGTTCAACTCTCGTGCAAAAGTGTCCAACCAACTTCATAGTTCTCAGGAGAAATTGCAGCAGAGACCAAGAAGTGAGTTCTCTGTGTGAGTGACATTAATTGGCCATTTGCCAATGGCCATTGGTCCCCTTGAGTGTGAAAGGCATATTAGTGGTAGAGGAAGCTAAATTGTTAATTTAGAAATTTTGTGGTATTCTTTGCTCTCTGGCTTTCCGTGAATTCCCTTACGAAGAAGATAAGGTGATGAGGCTCGACTGCAATATAATCCTGTATGCTTGTTGTGCAAGAGCCACGTGGGGAGTGTCGGGGCCATGCTCATCCGCATCTGCGAGTGAGGGGAGATAGGAAACGAGCGCGATCCACCTTACCACGATCCACCTTACCTTGCCCCTGACGTGGACTGGACGTGGACCAGAGACTCACAGGCTCTCACAGGACTTGGACTTGTGAAAGAGGGAGGGAGAAGAGGTAGAGGAATTCCAGGAGCATTGAAATAATACCTATTGAAGTTGAATTGTAAAAATGATCGGAGATAAAAAAAAAATTGGAGTCAACAGGACACGTGATTCACAGCTCGTGACCGATCTCATTACCTTATTCACTATCGACATTTATCTCTTCGAGATCTCTTGTCACGTCCTTCATCCCGTAGACTTGAAGGCATTTACATCCTATAGTCACTTTCTTGTGATTAGGTAAGTCATGCTACATTCTAAGCCTCAAGTGCAGTTATTTTTGTCCCCTAAGTAATGTTGTCTTTCCTTGCTTTTTAGGGATATGGATTATGGAGGTGCGTTGCGACACCTCGAGGGCATCTTCAAGGAAAGGGAGACGGTGGTTGACACGAAACTTTTCCTCGATAAACTGGCGGAGAAGGACCTCGTCACCGTCCCGGAGGAAAAGGAACTGAGGTCCATTGAATATCTGAAGATGATCGATTCCACTTTCTTGATCCTCCTCGCTCGGAATCCTCAGCCGATCTTCGAGCTCGTCCGAGGGATCCTTGGTTGAGCTTTCCCATCAATTCCTTTCGCTGTCGTGAGACGGTGTGATTCGAATGCAAGTGAGAGAAACGGTCGGAATATCGAGGGAAGGAAATTTGTCATTGGGGATTTTAGGTGAGTGTTCACCAAATTGCAAAAGAATTGAAATAATGTTGGCAAATAGGGTACTAATGGGCTCGCCCTGCTAATGTGCTTCTCGGGCGATTCAAGTACTGAACTCGTGATGATAACAGCGTCCTTGTACTCGTGTACTATGGAGTTCTGAATGAATGCAGCTTGTGTCGAGGTTAAGATTTTCTATGCACTCACGACCTAGCAATAATTGAAATTATATTGTTGAAATTTGACTATGCTTTCATAGGGTGTCCTATAGATAAAACGACTGTCATATTACGTAGGAATCAAGCCTGAATGGACTAGGGTCAGGGGATACGGAAAAAATGGGCAACACGAGTGAATCGTTTTGAGAGAGAAGCGGAGTAATTTGTGAAACTCAATAAGAAACACTATGAAGGATGGTATTGGCCTTTGAAAGATTAGCATAAAAAAGGGCGAAGAAAATAATTGGTGCTGCATAGCACCAATTATAAGCACGTTTTTTTAGGTCGCTGTCGTCCCAATCATAATTTTTTAACGTTTAAGGAAAAGGATTCCGCTCAACTGACAGACTAAATTCCATACTAGATCGGAAGAAAGAGAAAACTGTGCGAGCCCTCCATCGAATGATACAACTCGCAGCGAGAGGGAGATCGCAGCTGAAAATGTCCCGGATGCGAGTGGAGCGGGTGGGGTGGCCCCAGCGTGAGTCGACAGATATAATCGTCTGCTTTTTCTGTTTCCAGCAATTCCTCGTGGTGAAACCTCTTGATATAGTCGAATTGGGTGCAACGGCTAAATATTGGATTGATTCAACATTAGGATGAGTTTTCCGTGGAGCCAGACTAATTACTCCGTTATTCAATCACTCTACTCGCTTTTCGGGGAAGACAACGACGGTCTGGCAATAAAATGGGATCGCCTCCACGAGTCACTGGACACCAACGAGACTTCGGGGGAACTCATCTCGAAAGGAATCCCTTCCCCTCGAGTGGGAAGAAGGCCTGCGACGAGAGCGAGAGCGGCGGGAGGCCATCCTCCTCACCGTTTGGAGGAAGGGCCCGGATGGATTGCAGGCCTTCCTCGACGGCCTCGCCGAGATCGGACAGTCTCATCTCATGGAAGATGAGCCCACGGAAGGGGACCTGAAGCGCCAAGGGGCTTTCAGTGAGTAAACAATCGATTTTATTGCTTTTTTGGTGGGTTCATTGCAAAACATAGAGACGGATTAAGTAGAATGAATATGTAATTAAGTAAATACATATATAATTAATTTGTAAAGGGATCCATGTTCTCCTCGTGCAGGTGAACTTGGTGAGAGTTCGCCTCAAGAAATTTCTTCGCCGGTTTCTCCGCCAGTTTCGTGGCATTCGGATAACGGTGATGTTTCGGTCACAGAGCTAAGAAAAAGAACTAGAGAGGGCGCGCCCATAGGAATGATATAGGGAAAACGGGAGCATTTTGAAGTCATATTGGTTGGGAACAGGCTAAAGCGGGCCCTCGGTGCGCATTGGCCTAGTAATGGAGCAGGTACCGCGGGAACATTGGAGCAGCCCTTCTGAATACTTCGGCATGCCCTGCCAATACCCGGCAACACTTCTATCATGCACCTCGTGGTCACCCACAGTCTCCTTTAGCCTACAGTATGTTTACCTTTGAACGTTCACTCGAAGTTCCTTTGACTTAATGCCTTAGGCTTGCTGTAAAATATGTCGACAGTGGTGATGCAAGGGCGGCGTAACCTTATCGCCTTCGTAGACCCAGCAATCTCAGCAAAGGCAGGTCTGGAACTTGGAAGCCCACTCAGGAAATAGGAAACTCGCCCACATGAAAGAAGAGTTCCGACATGAGGTTACCAGCCCAATGATTATCCCCCAGAATTATTAGGCCTCCAGTACCATGACTGCCTGCCATCATGATCACGACAACAAGAAAACTGGGATGGGAAATTATGAAAATCTCATTTTAGTGAATGGAGAAGAGCCACCACAGACCCAACTAAGAGGGCTTCCAATTGCCCCAAATCCATTGTATTGTGCGCATCTCCATTTCATTTTCTTAGCTCAGTGGCTTCGGTAAGGGTTGTCCTTCGTTTAAATCAATAATATTTTTTTCATGAGTGGGCGCAGCGCGTCGTTCTCCATATTGTGACCTTCGCGGTTATTAAAGAAGCCGTAAAAAAAAAGGTTTCAAGAAGAATGTCTCAGTGTTGATTGGATTTAGAGCGTGCGAGATGAAGCCTACAAGCCTCTCAAAACATTTAGCTTTACGTCATAAGAAAACATTTGGAGTCCATTGCATCACTTTGTGAGATGCCTTCAAGCAAGAATGAATCCAGACAAAAAGAATTGTTTGTGAAATTTGTCCGAGCCTCTTCACAAGTTTAGATGGCGCCGTAATAAGTCGCATTGGGTTGCTTTTTCATTAGGGTTCGTTTAAGTTTTTTTGCTACATTTTATTCATGAATCCAATGAATCCTTCGGCGGGGAAAATGATTTTTTATTTTGGAGTTTCTTAAGTTTTCAGGAGAGGCTTGTGAGAGTTGCTCTGAATTATTGGACCTTTGTCCATCTTAGTGCTGCATGAAAAGTTGTACGAGTATGGCAATCGCGTGGCTGTGAGTTCACACGATCCTCAGTTCGACTTGGATTCCTTCCCAGACAGGACTGGCGAACGTGTCAGTTTTGCAACGAACTCAACGACGTTGCTTCTCCGAGCGAATGCCAACGGGAAACTTGGATTCGACATCCGCGATCACCTCCAGGTGAGTGAGACAAGCTAGTAGAGAGGGGATCCCTTTTCCTTGCGTTTTGCACTAGATATGGGTAGAGGTATTGAAAGCGGTAAGAAAACTATGATGGACTGGTAGGGGGGAGGGGTTGGAATGATTGTTGGTACTCCTTCATAAATTACGCCACATCTTTCCCTATCAGATGAATATTACATAGTTCGCGTCTGGAGAACTGAACTTAACAACAGTTGGCTGATAGGAGACAGTGGTTACGTATTGTATGAGGTATACTTTCCAGAACGGCAGAATTCTGTAAAACCACGATGCTCTCACGCTTCTACTAAGTTTCCCTAAATGAAATCTATCTGGACCTCGAAAAGACTTTTAATTTTCACCAGAAGGTTTAAGCACTTTGCTCGTTTGCGTTTTCATTGCTCGTTGTTCAACGGGAGAAAGAGTCGCTTTCGGAATTTGATAGTGTGGTGAAAGAATCAACTTATGAGTGAGTTTCTCTGGGACCCTCTATTATGAAGAAAATTGGAAAGTTGAAAGTCGTTTGTAATGTCCTCTAGTTTTCGGCAGACTACCCTTTGTAGACAAAGGGCCATTTGCAATACATTTCCACCTTTTCGTGGTGCTGAGGCACGGTCATTAGTTAATGCCATAATGTGCAGAAGAGACTTCAATCCTATCTAATGCATTGACAGTGCAGAAATAATAGCTCGATCATTCTCGCTTTTACTTTATATGCTTTTCATGCTATACCACTAGCTAGTAAATGGTTTAAATATATTTAAGAACTGCAATGGTGAAAAGATCCAACTGAAAATCGTGCTCATCATCAGAATTGCCAAACTGGGAAATGAGTTATGTTGCATGGCTAAATCTCAACTACTGATAAGAATTGATTTAAATTCCCACTCCTCTCGGGCAAAATTGGGTTTTGTATTGATATTTTAAAGGTAAGAGACGCTAAACCTTCAACGAAGAATATGATGGAAGTATGTTCAATATTCGACTCTAAATTCTTGTATAGATACAGTGAGGGACAAAACTGTTGCAATGTTCGACACATTGCCAGTTTATGACTCATAACTCGAGTATGACGAGTTCAATTTTACATAAATTTCAGTCAACCATACTTCAACTTCCTGGTTTTGGATTGGTGCTAGTCACATGTCAATTGGCCCCCTATTGGAAGAGCCGCAGCTGTTGAAAGCTAACCAGGTCATTGCAACAGTTTTGTCCCTACGTGCCACGCTTTCCATCCACGATATAAAAAACCCCCCACAGTCTCCCATTTCCCAAATGAAACCGGGCCAGAAGCCATTTAAGCAAGCCTGTAGCTTGCCTAGGTGTATATGTGGTAGGCTTGGGTGGGGTTGGGAACTATTTGAACGTTCCTGGCAACATGAAACCTGTTTCCCAACAAACTCGCGACAGCATCGCCTCACTCATCGACCATGGCCTCTCGACGCGTCGAATTGCAGCCCAGCTTGGCATAAGCTATAGCACCGTATCCCGGTGCGTTCTCAAGTCAGACCCGACGCATCAAAGAGCAATGGTGGGCGTCCATCCAAACTTTCCGCCGCCGACAAGCGCAGAGTCATCAGGATGGTGACATCGGGTCAGGTTGGTACGGCAGTGCAAGCGACGAGGCAGCTCAAAAGCAGCACCTCGGTAGAATGCAGTGGCAAAACTGTTCGCAGAGCTCTGAAAGAAGCTGGACTGAGGGCAACAACCAAGCGAAAGAAGCCGCAACTCCAGCCGCGGCATATCCGACAGCGGCTAGAATTCGCCGCCGCCACCAACACTGAACTGTAAAGGACTTGAAACGCATAATTTGGTCAGACGAGACAAAAATCAAACTTATGAGGTCGGATGGGCGTGATTGAACATGGAAACAGCCCGCCGAAGCCTTAGCAGAGCGGCACGTGAGGGAGACCCGCAAGTATGGTGGAGGTGGCCTGATGTTTTGGGGCTGCATGACGGCCAAAGGAGTCGAGTTTGGCTGTCAAATCCAAGGAAGAATGGATGCCAGGCTCTATACAAGCATCCTCGAGGAAAAATTGCTCCAGACACTGGCGCATTAGCGCCTCGAAGTGGGAGAGGTGGTGTTTCAGTAGGACAATGATCCGAAACGCACCTCGCGGCTGGCTCGCCAATGGTTCCAGGTCCATGGAATCGAGGTCCTAGAATGGCCAGCACAGTCGCCAGACCTCTTAAACCCAATAGAGCACTTGCGGCAACATTTGAAGCGGAGGCTGGCGAGGTACGAGAATGAGCACGTCAGCATCCACGAGCTCTGGCAGCGTGTCAAGCCTGAGTGGTACGCCATTCCAGTCCAAACATGCTTGGATTTGATTGAAAGCATGCCTAGAAGGGTTCAGGCAGTGTTGAAGGCCAAAGGCAAGCACACAAAGTATTAATAAATTCGTTTTTTCGTATGCCTGAATGAAAGGGACAAAACTGTTGTAATGACCTCGTTCGCTTTGAGCAACTGCCACTTAGACAATAGGAGGCCAATTGACATGGGACTAGCGCCAATAGAAAGCCAGGAAGTAGGAGTGTAATTGACTGAAATTTAAGCTAAATTGAACACGTCATACTCGAGATATGAGTCATAAACTGCCAATGTGTCGAACATTGCAACAGTTTTGTCCCTCACTGTATATAAAGTGGAATTTATAAAAAATAGAATCATCATCGTGAAATCAACATTTTGCACATTGAACCCTGCCGGTGAAGAAAGGGTATATCGCTGCAGTTTACGATGCCATGGATTGATTTTTATGCGGTTTTCGTTGAATGTGCATTTAATTCCTTTATCAGAAGCAGTTTCTACTTGACAAAGTGAAAATCTTTGCACGTTCGCTACCCTGTATTCATTCATTCGCGTTTCCATTATGTATATATAAGTCAAGATAAATAACATTTCATCAGATTGCTTCGAGAGTTGAAATATGAAAGTTCGAAGGCTCAGAAGATGAAAACGAGGGCGAAAGTCATGATGCAAATCCCAGAGAAGACCCCGAGGGCTACCCACGTTTTCGTCCCTTGAAAGAGAAAATCACATGAAACTTTGAATTTCTCATGAAGTAAGACTTTCAGCATAAAAATTTAAACGTCGTATTTCAAGAGCATCTTCCTATCACCGATGGGTGAAATAGTAAATCTCTCTCGGTAACCGATCGATTCCGCATGAATAAATAACTTCTGTGGTTCGGGGATTTGATATTATTTTGAAACCCTCCTTCCTCGCAGTGTCCAGGAAAAGTTATCAGTTCTGTTCTTCTAAATTGACATCGAACGAATTTCGTAATACGCAGCTATACCATATTTAATGGAAATAGTTATCGTGTACTTTCGGCTCAAGGGGAATACTGAGGATGCAAAAAGTGGCATTCCTTTTTCACGGCATGGAACAATTCAGTTTACATATGAAATATCAAACTTAGAGTTTAAAAAAAAATGTATTTCGTGACTGGAAAGTTGGTACTAAAGCTTCTGGATATGGAAGGACTTTTGAGTCTTGGAAACGTACAGTAAATTATCATGCTTCGTCCACCCAGCTCACTTAAATATTGGCCTATGGAGAAAGAACTTTACCGGTATGTTGCTCATATTCACCATCATCAATCGAAATCACTATTTCTGTTTACATGGATTCATTTACTAAATTAAAATAGAAAAGTGCAAGAGGTTAAAGGCACTCATACGCCAAAATATTGCTTTTCCTGAAGTATTTGTAACATCTTGGTTATTTGCTGACGGCAATGCATGGGAGTGTGAAAATATTCCAGCCATCATACTGTACAGTATAACGAATGCATATGCACCAGATTAAGTGAGGAGTGTCCCATAAATAAGTGAAACGAACTCATGAAGTCGCAAGGGATTCTAATCGAAAAACATTTTACGCTCTTGACGTACATAAAAATGTCATTGTTTTTCAGCGAAAACCGAAGGAGACCAAATCAAAATAATACGTAGGGATAGCCAAAAATGTCTGTATACTCCGATGAAAGTAGAACCAAAGCAATTCATCAGACTCATGCCTACTAGTGAACCTAGTTATTCGAGCAATTATCGATTTCATTAATCAAACTACCTCTGAAGGAGCTTCGAAAATGACTGAACCGCATATTTGAAATAAAATAAAATTTACCTTTGGAGCGTGGTTCAGAACCAAGAGAAGGGAGTGACAATGGGGAGTCTTCCCCATCATGGACATCCACACGAATCTCATCGGGGAGAAAGGGCTGAACAGGAATGAAAAGGGGGACAAGTGTCAGAGGGAAACGAAGCCGTTCATCCACGTTC